>QFEQ01000597.1:28926-52872 GCA_003316335.1 Hemileccinum impolitum
TGGGAGTTCTAGCTACTGAGTCGAAGGGTATAAATATGTAGAAAGGCTCGCTGACTAATAGTCCATGAGGAGAACACATGTCGACCAGGAGGACAACATGAGGTGTGGAGTGGGAAGACATGAGGACGAGGAATGGAAGAGAAGTCAGGAAGCGCGCAATGAGGCGAAGGCGTGGAACAGAAATGAAATAGAAGTAGAAGGCCTTGCCTCGAGGTGATGGCATCGAGATCCCCCAGATCCGATGGTTCAGAGATGGAGATCTGTCATGTGACATCTCTCATGGTCACGTGCTATGTTCCCACGGTCACGTGCTGCTGGGAAAAGGGTAAGGTAAAAGATAAATAAGAAGAGTGTACGTGCAGAGGATAAGTCCAGGATACAACCTGTAACAATGAATGTCACAAATACAGATGGATCTTCCTTGAAACATGGAATGATCCATGAGTATGTATCAATTATTCTTTCATACAACGGACATTCCAAAGGAGTGGACGCACTAGTCACAACCTTAGGATCCCATGAAGTAATCCTTGGATACAATGGGTCTTACTGCCATAATCCACTTATTGATTGGGTAGAAAAAACTGTAATGTTTAACAGGTGTACTAAACATTGCAAAGCCAATCAAATGAAGCAATGGGTCCCAGTCTGATCCATTGAAGAAGGTCTTGCAGAAAAGGTACTAAAACAATATCACGAATTCCTTGATGTCTTCAGTAAAGAGGAATCCAAATGGATGCTGGTCCACAAACCCTGGGACCATGCCATCGACCTCAAACTCAACTTTCTTCCCAAGAAAGGATAGGTTATCCCACTCTCTGACACTGAAATTGAAGAAGTCTGGAACTTCATCAAAACCGAACAAGAAAAGGGCTATATTCACCCATCAAAATCCCCACAAATGGCTCCTGTGTTCTTCATCCCTAAAAAGATTGGCAAAAAATGGCTGGTCATGGACTATCATTATCTAAATGAGGAAACAGTAAAAAACTCTTACCCTCTACCACTCATTTCTTCCCTCGTAGATCAATTAAAAGCCGCCGACAAGTTCACTTGCCTAGACCTAAGATGGGGATATAACAATGTCCATATCAAGGAAGGCAACAAGTGGAAAGCAGCTTTTGTCACTCCTTTGGGCACCTATGAGCCCATAGCAATGTATTTTGGCATGACGAACTCACCTCCTACATTCCAACAGATGATGAACAATATATTCAATGACATGTATGTGGTCATCATCGTTTATTTGGACAACATGTGTATCTTCACATGCAAGAAAACAGATGAAGAACACTCTGAAATCATCAAGGAAGTTCTCCAGTGCTTGCACAACAATGATCTTTATGCCAAACCGGAAAATTATATTTTTAACACTGATGATATGGACTTTTTAGGAATGCACATTTCAAAAGATGGTGTCACTATGCAAATCAAAAAAGTTGACACTATTCTGGAATGGCCAGCACCCACAAAACTCAAGCAACTATAATCCTTCCTGGGACTCTGTAATTATTATCGATGTTTTATTAAAGGATTCGGTCAAATCACTTGCCCCCTCAATGATCTCACTAAGAAAAATGTACCATATATGTGGGGGCTGGCACAACAAAATGCATTTGATACACTCAAAAAACAATTTACCGAAGCCCCGCTTTTGGCTTACCTCAACTCAGCCTGCCCCATGTGGTTGGAAACCAATGCTAGTGACATCGCCACTAGGGCAGTATTGTCAGTTCAAGGGAAGGATAATTTATGGCACCCTTGTGCTTTTCTTTCACATTCCTTTTCTTCTGCTGAATGCAATTACCCTGTCTATGACAAGGAATTGCTAGCTATCATCTGCGCTCTTGAAGAGTGGCAGCATTATCTGGTGGGCAAAACTGACTTTGAGATCTGGACAGATCATAAAAATCTCGAATACTGGAAGAAACTACAGACTTTGTCAGGGTGTCAGGCTCACTGGCACGAGTTGCTTTAAGAATTTAATTATACCTTGCTCTACAAGCCCGGCACCATGAATGGACATGCCAATGCTCTTTCTTGTTGCTCTGACCATGGTGATGCCATCAATAATCTAAATGAAAATATCATGGTCTTTCTCTCAACAGTTTTACAATCCTCTAATTTATCTATTCCTATGTCACTTACCTCTTCCGATGCTCATCTCCCCACCAAGGGCTCCTCAGCAGTAGCAGGTTTCAACCTGTATTCTACTAATGATTTCAACATACCCACCCATTATCAACTTCTTATCCTCACCCATGTCAAAATCTAGCTTCTCTTTGGTACCTATGGCAGGATTGCCCCCCACTCAGGCCTCGCCTTCAAGCACAAAATCAATGTTATGGCCAGAGTCATTGATGCCAATTATAGGGGAGAAATTGGGGTCATCCTGTTCAATCACACTGACACATCTTTCCACATATCTAAACATGATCACATCACACAACTAATTATTGAAAAAATAGAAAACCCAATGCTCACCGAAGAGACGACTCTAGAAGAGTCAGAATGAAACAACAAAGGTTTTGGTTCCACAGGAGTTACAGCAATGGCTTCCACTTCCTTATATTCTAACTTTGAAACAAAACTAATGACAGAATGATTAGATGTCGACACCATTAATGAATATGAATATTTCACTCAAGAAAAACTCTTCAGATCTTCGAACAGCATAGTTTTTGTACCACCTTCCCTTCGCAACGAACTTATTTCTTTATTTCATGATTCTCCTATGGCAGGCCACCCCGGTTGAGACCATACCATTAGTGCCATTAAACAATTTTATTGGTGGCCAGGTGTGGCCAAAGATATATCTTCTTATATAGAACACTGCCAGGTGTGCTCCCTCATGAAGGGTTCATCAAAGCCACCAGCAGGAAAGTTAATGCCACTTCCCATTCCTTTGGGCCCTTGGGCAGATATATCTATCAATTTCATCACAAGTTTTCCCACCTCTAACAGGTACAACGCTATCAGCATTGTAGTCAATTGTTTTTCAAAAGAAATTGTTCTGTTTCCTTGTACTAAAACCACTTCTTCTGCAAACCTGGCACTTTTATTTAGAGACCATGTATGGTACACCCATAGACTTCCTAACACTATTGTCTCAGACAGGGGACCACAATTCATGTCAGAGTTCACCAAAGAACTCTGTAAAGTTCTAGGGATTCAACAAAAGTTGTCAACAGCATATCATCCACAGACAGACAGACAAACAGAACAGATTAATCATGAGGTACTGGCATACCTCAGAGCATACATTGCAAAATGACAAGACTCTTGGAGAGATTGGCTAAAAATGGTGCAATTTGTGCACAACTCCTCCCTCACTACCACCACTGGTGCGACCCCTTTCCAAGTCACTCGTAACTATCAGCCACACTTAGAGGTTGAACCCTTGTCTTCCACCACATCTGGGGGGTCATTAGCTTCCAAAATGGCAAAGTCACATGATGAAATAGCCGCCACACTCACTAAATCCAGAGACTGGATGGTTCATAGCCAAGAGTCTAAACATTCCCTCGCTCCCTCCTATGCCATTGGAGACCTGGTTTGGTTATCTACTGACCACCTCTTGCTTCCCTATCCTGTGCGTAAATTAACACAAAAGTTTATTGGTCCATACTAAATCACTGCCATCCTCCCTAATGCCGTCACTCTCCACCTTCCTGCCTCTATTTCCATCCATCTGACAGTTAATGTTTCTCATGTTAAATCTTACAAAGCCCCGCTGGCTGGCCAACCTGTATTTAAACCAGACGCCATCATGGTCACAGAGGACCGACACAAAGAATACGAGGTCAATTTCATAGCCGCTAGTAGGCTTTCACACAGAAAATTACAATACCTCATTCATTAGAAAGGATAGGACAAGGTGGATCACACCTGGAAACCTGCAACCAATTTGAAACATGTGCAGGATGCTATCAATGACTTTCACAAATCCCATCCATTCACTCCACACCCCATTTGGGGTATCTCCAACATGCAATTCATCTCCTTATTTTCTCCTTTTGGACCCTCCTATACCAAATTCACAGACTCACAGTTGGACCTTGAATCTGACAAATGGGGGGTAGTGTTATAGTTTGGGTACACGTACGCTCTTTATTTTCACTTTCACCTTTGCTCATATATATAACATCACTGAGCACCATTCTACCTTAGTTGTTTCACACTCTCAAAGTCACATGACCTAGTGCATGTGACCACGGGAACATTCATCTGCCTTGAGGCTAGATCCATGACATCATAGATGATGTCATGCCTCATGTTCATTATCTCTTCCCCATGGTTATCTCTATCTTCTTCTTTCCTTCTAGAATGTTCCATCCTTTTCTTATCTTCACTTGCCCTGAACCTAATTCAGACTCAGATACTTGCCCTAAAGTACTCAGTCTTTACTATATAAACCTTCCCTGTAATGCCCTCATACTTTAGTCCTATTCACTTTGTTCCACCCACCTCCAATGGTGTCTGCAACTTAGTGGAACCACTCCTCTTTTCCTCACCAGCTTAGCCCTCTGCTCAGGGCCACTTGAATGCTATATTGTATCATCTCAATTGCTATCCTGATCTTTGACCTCATCCTTGTCATCCTTGTCAATGTTGACACCATCCATCACTGTCTTCTCATCTCTATATTTTTAGTCCAAGTCATTATTGCAGCTGGCAACATTGACCAGGGTGGCCTGACATGGGAGAGTCGTGAAATAGGGAAATAAGTTTGGTACATAGCGAAGGTGGCATGAATACTATGCCGTTCGAAGTTCTGAATAGTTTGTCCTGAGTGTAGTATTTGTATTTGTTAACAGTGTCAATGCCAAGCTTTTCTGATTCTGTGGTTAATTTAGTTTCAAAGTTTGATGTCAGAGATGTGGAAGACATGGCTTGCACTCCTGTGGAGCCAAACCCTTTTTCATTTTGTAGTGATTCATCTAAAGTCGTGGTTTCTGTTAACATTGGGTTTTCTATTTTTTCAATAATTAGTTGTGCAATACGATCATGTTTTGGAGACATGAAAGGAGATATCAGAATGATTGAATAGGATTACCCCAATTTCTCCCCTATATTCAGTGTCAATGACTCTGGCCATGATGTCAATTTTATGTTTGAAAGTGAGGCCCGAGCAAGGGGCAATCCTACCATAAGTACCAAGGGGAAGTTGGATTTTGACATGGGTGGGGATGAGGAGCTGATCATGGGTGAGGATGTCAAAATCTGAGGTAGAGTACAGGTCGAAACTGGCTGTGGCAGAGGATCCCTTGGTGGGAAGGTGTGCATCTGAAGAGGTAAGTGCAACGGGGATAGATAAATTAGAGGAATGGAGAACAGTTGAAGGAAAGACAGTAATATTTTCATTAAGGTTATTGACTGCTTCACCGTGATCTGGACGATGAGACAGTGCATTGGCATGTCCATTCATGTTGCCTGGTTTATAAATAAGGGTATAGTTGAACTCTTGAAGTAGTTCATGCCAGCAGACTTGTCTCCCTGAGAGTGTCTGAGGTTTTTTCCAATATTCAAGATTTTTGTGATCTGTCCAAATCTCAAAGTCAGTTTTTCCAATGAGATAGTGACACCACTCCTCAAGAGCACATATGATCACTAACAACTCTTTGTCATAGACTGGGTAGTTACACTCCGCTGAAGAAAATGAATGTGATAGAAAAGCACATGGGCACCATAACTTATCCTCCCCTTGAACTGATAGTACCGCTCCAGTGGTGATATCGCTAGCATTGGTTTCAAGTCACATTGGGTGAGAGGAGTCAGGATAAGCCAGCAAAGGTGCTTCTGTGAATTGTTTTTTAAGCATGTTGAATGCCTTTTGTTGTGCTTCCCCCCAAATGTATGGTGCATTTTTCTTTGTGAGGTCATTGAAGGGGCGAGTGATTTGGCTGAATCCTTGAATAAAATGTCAGTAATAATTACATAAACCCAGAAAGGATTGAAGTTGCTTGAGCTTCATGGGTGCTGGCCATTCCAGAATGGTGTCAACTTTCTTGGTCTGCATAGTAACTCCGTTTTTTGAGATGTGCATACCTAAGAAGTTGACATCGTCAGTGTTAAATACACATTTTTCCGGTTTAGCATAGAGGTCATTCTCACAAAGGCATTGCAGCACTTCCTTAACAATCTCTGAGTGTTCTTCATCAGTTTTCTTGCATGTGAAGATACACATGTCGTCCAGATAAATGATCACGACTGTGTACATGTCATTGAATATATTGTTCATCATCTGTTGGAATGTGGGAGGTGAGTTTGTCATGCCAAAATACATAACCACAGGCTTGTAAGCCCCCAAAGGAGTGACAAATGTCACTTTCCACTTGTCGCCTTCTTTGATGTGGACATTGTTATATCCTCACCTCAGGTCTAGACAAGTGAATTTGTCGGCACCTTTCAATTGATCTATGAGTAAAGAAATAAGCAGCAAGGGGTACAAGTTTTTTATGGTTCCTTCATTTAAATATCTGTAGTCCATGACCAGTCATTTTTCGCTGGTCTTTTTTGGTATGAAAAATACAGGAGCTGTTTGTGATGATTTTGATGGGCGTATGTAGCCCTTTTCTTGTTTGGATTGGATGAAGTTCTGGACTTCATTGATTTTGGTATCAGAGAGTGGGATAACCCAACCTTTTTTAGGTATAAAATCGGGTTTGAGGTTGATAGCCTGGTCCCAAGGTTTGTGGACCAGCATCCATTTGGATTCCTCTTTACTAAATACATTGAGAAAAGCATGATATTGTTTTGGTACTTTTTCTGCTAGGCCTTCTTCGATGGATCAGACCAGGATCCAATGTTTGGTATGGTTGGCCTTGCAATCTTTTGTGCATCTGTTAAAGGTTACAGTTTTTTCTACCCAATCAATGAGTGGATTATGTCGATAGAACCAATCGTGCCCGAGGATCACTTCATGGGATCCTAGGGTTGCAACCAGTGCATCCACTCCTTCGGAATGTCCATTATAGGAGAGAATGATGTAGATGTATTTGTGGATTATTCCATGCTTTGAGAAAGATCTGTCAGCATTGGTGACATTGATTGGGTTAGAGAGGGGGTGTGTTGTAATTCCCATCTCTGTTACCCAATGCTTGTTGACGAAAGTTTGGACTGCTTCTGAATCCAGTAGAGAGGAGGTGGTTCGAAAGGTCCATTCGCCTTCTTTAGTCTAGAAATATATGTCAGTATCAATATCAAATTCTCCTCCTTGAGAGGTGTCTGGTTCTTGGTAAGAGAAGGAGGCTTGGGGGGATTTATAAGAGGAAATACAAGAAGAGCATTCATTCAAGAGGGAATTAAGCACACTATTTTAATCTGGTGCTGCGCTCAATTGAGACGCCCTTTCAGATATGAGTTCATATGTAAAATTGTTCAAAGAAGTATTATCATCTACTTCTCTGTCCATCTCCCCTTCAATTTCAAGACAAGAAAAGTGATTTGGAAAAGAAAGAAAAAATGGAATAGAAGAAAGAAAACTTTTGTTTGTGGCCAAGTAGGTACCCCCTGGATCTACTTGGCTTTCTCTTTTCCCTTGAGTCCTTCAGCTGCTAAGTGCCATGCTCTAGTCATAAACACATCAAAATAGTATGCTTGGGCCTTCTTGTTTTGCCAATCAGGAATGAAGGAGGAAGAGGAAGAGGAGGAGGAGTCAGCTATGACTGAGGCAATGGCCATTGTGGGTGCGAGCAGAATTTTGTGATTTTGTCGTGGTTGGAGATAGAACGTTCTTCCCATCATCGGATCAAAAGTAGGATGTGCCCTTGGTTTTCTCAGTTCTTTGCAGTTCTGAGAGATGTGTCCCCTTTTGCCACAGTTATAGTAATCTCGGTTGTCTACCCAAGGGGGATTTTGGATAGTATGGATGTCCTGCATTGGCACTCCTTGACCAGGTTGCATTCCAACAGCAGTGAATTGAGATTCGGATCAGGGTTGATTTCTGGGAATGAAGCCGGTCCTGCTTCATTCTAGATGGATACAGTAGAACATCTTGCTGATTTTGATGGCCATGTCTTGCCAGACAGCGGGTTTTTCTACTATGGCAGGTTGGCGAAGACAAACCTGAAGGTAGATGTTGTAGTCAATGCTCTCCTTATATAATTGTAGCGCAATGCTGGGTTCCATTTTGGCATCATTCTGGAGGAGGTTAAACTGTTGGGTGTAAACCTCTATTGGGAGAGCTCCTTGTCATAGCACTATCAACTTTTTATAGGCTTCAACTTTAAGTACATCAATCCAGAAGTGATTTTTGATGTGCTCCTTCAACACCTTCCATGAGGGCCAGACTACCTTGATATCACTATATCGCTCAATGGAGACACAAGCAAAGTCTGCTGCCCTCCTATTCATTCACAAGAGTACTGCCACCGTTCTCTGGTGATCATCCAGATTGGGTTGGCAGTCAACCCAAGCATCTATTCTCATCCACCAGATGCAGAAAGTGTTATAATTGCTGTCCCAGGTGCCAGGATTGGCAAAAGCCTTGTAGGCGTTAGAGGAAGGGGAGGCGGCAGAGGTATTCGCTTGATTTTTTATTAGATCCTGCATAGCTGCCACCATGAGGGTCATTTTGTTATAGTTCGGGCATGCATATGCCCCATTTTATTTCTTATTCTTCACTCATATGCCTAGCATCACTGAGCATTGTTTATCTTAGTCAATTTTCACTTTCCAAAGTCACATGACCAAGTGCATGTGATTGCGGGAACATTCACCTGATCTGAGGCTAGACTCATGACATCATTGATAATGTCATGCCTCATGTTCCTTATCTTTTCTCACATTCATCTCCATTCACTTCTTTCATTTCAGAACATTCTATCTCTTATCTTCACCTGCCCTGAATCTAATTCAGACTCAGATACTTGCCCTAAAGTACTCGGTCCTTACTATATAAACCCTCCATGTAATTCCCTCGTATTTTAGTCTTATTCACTTCATTCCACCCACTGTCCTCAGTGCCTGCAACCCAGTGGTACCACTCCCCTCTTCTCTGCCAGCCTAGTCCTCTGTCAAGGGACCACTGTATGCTCTATAGGATCATCTCCATTGCCATCCCATTGTTCAATCTCATCCTTGTCCTCCTCATCAATGTTGACACTGTTCACCGACACCTCCTTGTATCTGTGTTCCTCATTGAACCCATCACTGTTGCAGACCGCAACACATTTGCTTGGAGAGGTTGTCCCATAGCTGATTGCCAGACATCCTTACTGTCCGCTATCTTCCAAACAAACTCTGGGGAATTTACTGGTATTGAGTGGGTTTGACCAATTGGGATTGGGGACAAAGGACATGGTGATCTTCAGGAAATTCATTGATGGGACGAATGTACTTGGGGTGTCAAGCTTTCTTTACTTGAGGGATTCTTTTGTGGTAGAGGAAGAGCCCATTGGTTCCTTCTGGTTCAGGCATGTGGTCATTAGGGTCAATGGAGGGAATGGGTGACGGTTCTCACTCAGGCGTTTGAGCTCAGTTTTTGACATTTAGTTGATAAAAGGCTAGCGCAGCGGCTTCTCTCTGAACTTCAATATGTTTGAGCCACTTAGTTTGTGTCATAAAAAGAAGGAAGGGGGAATGCAGTGAGGTCCAGCTTCCGAAAGTCCTAATCAAGTGTTACAGGCTGCAACGATGATCTCCACAAGATACACAGAGATGAGGAGATGGTGGATGTCAGTGTCAACATCGACAAGGATGACAAGGATGAGATTGAAGATTGGTACAGCGACAGAGATGATGTGATATAACATGCAAGAGCCTCTTTGAACAGAGGGCAAGGCTGGCAATGAGGAGAGGAGTGGTACCACTGAGTTGCAGGCACTGTAAACAGTGGGTGGAATGAAGTGATTAGGACTAAAGTATGAGGGAATTACAGAGAGGGTTTATATAGTAAGACTGAGTACTTTAGGGCAAGCATCTGAGTCTGAATTAGCTTTAGGGCAGGTGAAGATAAGAAGACAAGAGAACATTCTGGAAGAAAGGAAGAAGACAGAAATAAATGTGAGAAAAGATAAGGGACATGAGGCATGACATCATCTATGATGTCATGGATCTAGCCTCAGGTCATGTGAACTTTCCTGCGGTCATGTGCACTTGGTCATGTGACTTTAGAAAGAAGAATCAACTAAGGTAAAATGGTGCTCAGTGATGCTAGGCATATGAGTGAAGATAAAAGAAAGAAATAGGGGCATACGTGTGCCCAAACTATAACAGCATTGATGCATGGATTTCCCACAAAGAGGGTACAGCTGCTCATTAAAGAGGGCATATGCCAAAGTGAAGATGACATTGTTGGGACGTCGCATAAACAAGAAATTGTTGGTACTACCAGGGCAATGCCCAGATACACCATAAGTTCAGATTTGGGGGCCATCTTATTGGTGTGGACATCTTGAGGTAGATGTGTGTACACTCCACAGCCAAAGACACGAAGATGCCTGATATCTGGAACTTCACCCTCGAGTATTTTGAAGGGTATGCACCAGTTGTGATGGCACATAGGGGTTCTGTTGTATATGTGTATGGCATGACTCCAACTGAACTCCCACCAGGACTTGGGGATGCAAGCCTCTAGGCACATAGATTCCAATTTGTCCATTATGGTTCGCATAAAGTGCTCTGCACAACCATTTTGTTGTGGGGTATAAGGGGCACTCTAGTAGATGTGTATCCCATTTTCTGCCAATAGCTTATTGAAAGCTTTGGATTTATATTCTCCCCCTGCATTGGACATCCATCCTTTGACTTTAGTGTCATATTGGGTGTCAACCATCACTAAAAAGCGCTTGGTAGCTTATAAGGTAGTATCTTTGGTGCACAAACAAGTGGTCCACCCATAGGATGTGTAGTCATCAAAAAAGGTGATGACATACTGATATTTGTGATAGGATTGAATGGGGAAAGATTTAATATCTGCGTGGATTAGCTCAAATGGTCATTTGGCTTGACGGAGATCCGGGTAATAGGCATGATTAGGCATCTTACCCTAAGTGCAGCCTAGACAGATTGTGTCCTCCTTTGGAATCTCCAATGAAGAGGGGAAGCCTCGTGTGTGGTCATGCACATGCTTCAGGATGTCCTTGGAAGGATATCCAAGATGCTTATGCATGGTCTGATGATCAATGGCGGTAGTTGTTCCCATATGTGAATCTTTGATTGCTTCTAGGGTATACATGTTTTGTCCCAATCAGCCGGGAGTGAAAGGTGTAAGTATTTCACCATCTCCAAATAGCATGTTTATTGCTGATGCGTCACCTTGGACTTTGGTGCCTGCACATAAGAGTTGGCCCATTGAGACCAGGTGTACTCCAGAGTTAGGAATATGACCAACATCATGTAGTAATAGGGTATGCAGCTTATTGTTCTTGTCTTTCCAAGGAACAGTGCATTTGCCTTTTTCTACTATGTAGATCTGACCTGCAGTGGTTTGAATGGGAATTTTAGACTTTCACAAGTTATGGTCTTCCACAAAGTTGCTCTTGTGGGGAGTGAAGTGCATAGATGCACCAGAGTTGAGAATCCAGAAGGGTCTCTCACAATGGTCACACTTAGAGTGGGAACTGTGCACACAAACATCCATTTTGTATTCTATGAATACAGGTGTATCTACCATTACACTACTTGATGCTATATATTCAGCAGAGTGTGAGAACGGTCTGGCAGTAATCATTGGGTAAGTGAAACAACCCTGATGCTTATACTTCCAAGGGAGACATATTCAGGACTATTCCACCAGAGGGGAATGGGATTGGGAAAGTAACTGGGTTTGAGTGGAACTCAAGGCCTGATTCACAGAGGAAAGACCAAGAGAACTTTTCTAGGGTTCTCTGGCCACTAATTCTGGTCCTTATATACTGTTACAGTGTTTATATATATTATGGTCTTGGTCTGTGTGTGTGAGGCTATGCTGTGACTCATGTCGAGTCATAGTGACTCTGCATGTGAAGGGTTTAACCATATAAAGGTCAACCCCCTATCCAATATCCAATAACTGCTGTGCACACAACCATGAATATGAAATGAAGCTGTGTACCAAGAGAAGTGAGTCATGATGACTCCTATATTTCAAATAGGAAGCATAGCACAGCACAGAAATTAAAAGAAGGCTGTGCATACTAAAAGGGTATAGCCCTAGAACCTGGGTTCAGGGTTTGAATGTTGAAATTGAATGACAAGTCTGTTGTATGTCTTGAGATGAAAAGACCATGTATGATTGGTTGAAGAATAGATTAGGTCATGTGATCCAATAAGATAAGATATCTTGTAGAGTGTTCTGGGAGTTGAGCTGTGGGTGTTGCTAACCTAGGCAATAAGCATGTACATTGTGAGTTGAGCTGTTTCATCACCTCCCCTCTAAAGATCAACTTCCAGGCGATCGAAGACTGCGGCAATCCATGTTCCATATGTGGGGAGTGGGGAATAGATTTTCTTTAAATAGTGTTATGAATTTGTCATAGATCATGTTGAGACAATGGGGTATGGATGGATGGGATCAATGGAATTGGTCTATGGCCTCTTTGGCTTTCGACATGTTACCTGCAGGTTCCCAAGTTTGTTTCTCCTCCTTGTAGCTCACCCAGTGGACTAGGTATTCGAGGTGTCATCCTTTGTAGCATGAATCCATGATGTATTCCACTTTGTATAGGTCCTCCCTCTCCTCCAAGGCTGTAACTGGTCCTGGTTTGAATGCTGTCTGCCCCGGCAATCATTCTTTGTAGGGTTTGACTCTGGAGATGTTGACCATAGGGTGGATCTTCATCATGCATGGTAGATGCAGCTCAACTGCATTGGGCATAGCCCACTTGACTTTGTATGGTCCCAGCCATTTCTCTGTTAACTTCTTCAATGCTCTAGGCAATTGAAGGTTCTCCACACTCAGCCACACCTGATCTCCTGGGGTGTACATTGGTGCCTCGGATCTGTGGTGATCTGCTTGTGTTTTCATCCACTTCTGTGCTTTTATGATGTTTTGTTTGGTGTCTTCTAGCACTGTTTTGACTTTATTGGTGAATTCGTCAGCTGCTGGTGCCTGTGAGGGTAGGGGTTCAACCCCCATTTGTGGTCTGTATGTATGAGTGATCTCAAATGATGTCTTCTTGGTTGCCAAATAGACCATAGAGTTGTGTTGGAACTGGGCGATGTTATAGTTTGGGCCTGCGTACGCTATATTTTTCACTTTTTACCCTTCGCTCATATGCCTGCATCACTGAGCACTGTTTTACCTTAGTCAAATTCTCTTTCCAAAGTCACGTGACCAAGTGCACATGACCGCAGGAAACCTCACGTGATCTATGACTAGACCAAGTCACGTGACATGAGGCTAGACCTATGACATCATCAATGATGTCATACCTCATGACCCTTATCTTTCTTCCACAGTTATTACCGTCTTTCTTCTGGAACGTTCCATTCCTTATCGTTGCCTGCCCTCATGTAATTCGGACTCAGACAACCTGCCCTAAGGTAGTCGGCATACGTATATAAACCTCTTCCTGTAATTCCTCCTACCTTAGTCCTATTCACTTCGTTCCACCCACCTCAACCGGTGCCTGCAACCCAGTGGTGCTACTCTTCTCTCCTCTGCCAGCTTAGCCCTCTGTCAAGGGGCCGTTACATGCTTTATCGTATTCTCTCCATCGCCGTACCGATCTTCCAGTTGGTCCTCGTCGTACTCGTCGACGTTGACACCGTTTCTCGACGACTACTTGTCTCCGTCTTCCTCATCCAACCCGCCGTCTCAGTCTGTAACAGGCGAGGGCTAGCCATTCTGCCCATTCATCTTGCTTTTCTGAGGTGAACAATCGAAGGTATTGCTGTAGATCTCGATTGACATGTTCTGTTTGCCTGTCCATTTGCGGGTGGAATTGTTATAGTTCAGGCACACATATGCCCTATTTTTCACTTTTACCTTTGCTCATATGCATGCATCACTGAGCACCGTTTTACTTAGTCGATTCCTCTTTCCAAAGTCATGTGACCAGAGCATGTGACTGCGGGAACCTTCACGTGACACGAGGCTAGCCTTATGACATCATCAATGATATCATACCTTGTGTCCCTTATCTTTCTCTCACATTTACTTCCATCTACTTCTTTCCTTCTTGAACATTCCATCACATTCCATGCTCCCTACCTGCCCTTAACTAATTCAGACTCAGAAGCCTGCCCTAAGGTACTCAGTAGTCATATATAAACCCTTCCTGTAATTCCTTTATACCTTAGTCCTAATCACTTTGTTCCACCCACCTCCTCTGGTGCCTGCAACTCAGTGCTTACTGCTCCTCCTCTCATCACCAGCCTAGTCCTCTGTCAAAGGACCATATATGCTATATCACCTCGTTGCTGTCGCCATCCCAATCTTCCAGCTTGTCCTCATCATTCTCATCAACATTGACACCATCACTTGCCACCTCCTCATCTTAGTATTCCTCATGGAGCAGGTTCTTGTTGCAGCCCACAACAGGAATGCCGTGGAGAGCTTGGGTTTGATTCCAAGCCATTGGCATAGATTCATCATCACCTGTGATGTGAACTGTGGTCCTTGATCAGACACTATGCTCTATGGAATTCTGTGATTGACCCAAACTCTGTTTAGGTATAACTTCACTGTTTCCAATGCCGTGATTGTCTTGTTGCAAGGAATAAACTCTGCTTCTTTGGAGAATTGATCTACAACCACGAGGATTGAGTCATATCTATTTGATGTGGGTAGATCTATGATGAAGTTGGCTGAGATATCCACCCATGGCATATCAGGGGCTTCAAGTGGTACTAGCTTTCCTGCTGGCTTCTGATTCATTCCTTTGAATCTTTGGCATTGGTCACAGTGTGACACATATTATTTTATTTCTGATGCCATCTGAGGCCAGAAATAGTGCTGTTGTATTAGGACTAGCATCTTGTCATAACCTGGATGTCCTGCAACTGGGGTGTCATGATAAGCAGTGATGATGTTCCTTTGAAGGTCTTCTTCATCTGCGACGTATAGTTGACCCTCTTTTTGGAGGTCCATATCTATTCCATATCTGTCCTGCAGTTCCTGTCATTGTGTGAATATCAAGGCCTTGTTGGCTGTTATAATTCATTTGTGGAGGTCTTCTCTAGTATCTTGGATTTTAACTGTCTTCTTTGCGATGCGAATGTCATTTGGCTTTATGACAGTTACTTCTTGATTGTCATTATCCATACCATGGGAATGATCCTCTCGTCTTGATAGTGCATCTACTTTTACCATCATTGCTCCTGGCTTGTGTACCCATTTGAAATGGAACCTAGATAGGTATCCTGCCCATCTGGCTTGCCTCCTGGATAGGTTCTGATTCTTCATAAACCATTGCAGATTCACATGATCATTCCAGATTTTGAATTCATATTTGGCTCCTTCTAGGTAATGCCTCCAGAGTTCAAGTGCCCTAATGATGCTGAGCATCTCTTTATCTGCTATGGGATAGTTTCTCTCTTCTGGAGACATGGTGTGTGACATGTAGGCAACTGGGTGCCACTTTTGGGTTTCTTTGTTTAGCGATGATAGGACTGCTCCTGTGGCAAAGTCCAATGTGTCTGTTTCTAATCTGAAATGACTGTTGTGATCCAGGTAGTGTTGAGATTTGGTGTTGTGATGAGTCACTACTTATCCTAATAGATGAGTCACACTAACTACCAAAATGAGTCATGCCTAATGGCATTAGTGTTGCAGACTGCAATGGTGATGAGCTCAATGAGGAATACCAACACAAGGAGGCAGTGAGATATGGTGTCGACGTCGATGAAGATGACGAGGACGAGTTTGAAGATAGGTATGGCGACTGAGACAATTCAATATAGCATAAGATGGCCCCTTTGCAGAGGGCTAGGCTGGCAAGGAAGATGGGAGTAGTACCACTGAGTTGCAGGCACCTGATGAGGTGGGTGGAATGAAGTGAATAGGACTAAGGTAGGAGGGAATTACAAGGAAGGTTTATATACAACGACTGACTACCTTAGGGCAGGCATCTGAGTTCGAATTAGCTTTAGGGTAGGTAAAGATAAGAGAATGAGGAATGTTCCAGAACAAAAGAAGAATGACGGAAATGATCATGCGACGAGATAAGGGAGCACGAGGTATGATGTCATTGATGACATCATAGATCTAGCCTCGAGTCACGTGCATCTAGTCACGTGACTTTGGAAAGAGAAATTGACTAAGTAAAATGGTGCTCAGTGATGCAAGCATATAAGTGAAGATAAAAGTGAAAAATGGGTGTACACGTGCCTGAACTATAACAATTAGGATATCTTATCCTAATGATTGAGTCATGCTCAATCATGTGATCATTTTAGATAAGATTACATCATGACTAACTATGATTACACCATCCATGATTATCATGTGATGAGAACATCTGATGAAAGATTAGATAAGTATGGTGTAATATCACACCATACAGAGAGCTTTATGCAATTAGATATCACACAATCATATCATTCTCTTTCTTCATTATTTCATTGGTTAGAATGATATAGAATACAATAGATTGTTTGTCCTTATGATCTCTTTATTGATTAGATACAAACATTCTGTATTGTATATAAGATTGATCTTTAGGATCAATCCTTCTCTCTAACAAGTTATCTTTGATTCATTCTCTTCTGCTTTGATCTTTCAAATCATAGCAAGACTCTCTGCCTCTTCTACTTGATTCACTCCATCGTATCATCAATACCAGGTGAGAGTTCCCACCTGAGACTCATTTCTCTGTCCCTTCACATTGGAGTACCTTTGTACTTCAATAGGTAGGCCAGTACCGGTGCTGTTGTAAATGCTTCTTTTAGCATCTCAAACACTTTCTTTTGTGGTTTGTCCCAATGGAAGGGTACATCTTTCTTCATCAGATCATGGAGTGGTTGGGTGATGGATGCGTAATCTTTGATGAATCTCCTGTAGAAATTGGCAAGTCCTAGGAAACTCTGTACTCCTTTGAGCGTTGTGGGAGTAGACCATTGCAGTATGGCTTGGATCTTGTCCATATCCATCTTGATCCCATCGGGTCCAACAACCAGGCCCAGAAACTCTATTTCTGTGGTGTGGAACTCACATTTCTCCGGCTTTATAAATAAGTCATTTTCTTCTAACCTCCTTAATACTTCTGCCATGATCTTGTCATGTTTCTCAAGATTGTCTGTCTTGGTGAAGATGAGGATGTTGTTGATATATACCACGACTACATCATCCATGTCAGCAAAGATCTCATTCATCATCGTTTAGAATGTGGCTGGTGAGTTGGTCATGCCAAAGTACATGACAAGGGGTTCATAGGCACCTCAAAAGCATATGAAGGCTGCCTTCCATTCATCTCCTTTGATTTGGATGTTGTTGTACCCAGTATGCATATCCATTTTTGTGAAGAGCTTGGCTCCTTAGAGTTTATTGACCAATTGTGATATTAGGGGTAGCAGATAGTTATTCTTGATGGTGTGTTCATTCAGATATCTGTAATCTGTTACCATCCATTTCTTCCCTTCTTTCTTTGGTATAAAGAAGATTGGTGATATTTGAGGGGATTTCGATGGGCGAATATATCCCTTTCTGAGCTGTTCGTCTAGATATGCTGTTACTTCTTCCTGTTCCTCATGCAATAGAGGTATGTTCCACCCCTTCTTCAGCACAAAGCTTTTCTTTAGGTCGATAGCATGATCCCATGGTTTCCTTATGGGCATCTGTTCTGACTCCTTGTCCAAGAACATATGGAGGTAGTTGTGGAACTGAGATGGTACAATTTCCTCCGTGGTTTTTAGGACCTTTGGCTTCTCGCTCATTGCATTTCGTATATGGTGTGCTTTCCAAGTATGCACCTGTTCTTCTCTCATCACCTTTCTTACAAAGGAGGTCTTGTCCTGCAAGGTTTGGCAGCTCTGCGGACATCTTTCCATCTTCACTATCCCCTTTACCCAATTGATGTCAGGATTGTGCTTCTTTAGCCACATGTATCCCAGCACCATTCAGTTCTTTCCAAGGTCTG
This sequence comes from Hemileccinum impolitum, assembly GCA_003316335.1. Classification (NCBI taxonomy): domain Eukaryota; kingdom Fungi; phylum Basidiomycota; class Agaricomycetes; order Boletales; family Boletaceae; genus Hemileccinum; species Hemileccinum impolitum. Next base: position 46,929 of record QFEQ01000597.1, read on the forward strand.
TGATTTTGGCCGAGATCTTTTCTCAATGCCCTTGGAACTCCATGATGAGTTCTGCTATATGCATTATCTGCCCTGCAGAGTTTGGTGTCCCATCCATGTTGTATACTGTGATGGGATGTTGTAGTGGTCATAATGGCAGATAGTGTTCTTCTGCCCATTTCCTATCGAGGAATATCTCATTGGCACCACTATCTAGTAGTGCTGTGATTTCATGGTAATGGGATTTTCCAAGTGGTGAGATCTTTATCTCCATCTGGATTTCCCTACCCAGATTGGCGGTATGAATGTGTACTCCTTCTGTAGATCTGAATCCATCTTGGTCTCATTTTGTGGTAGGAAGTTCTTTTACTTCCACTAGCATAGGGTTGTTGATCTTTTTGACAATTAACTGTGTGACTCAATCACCCATAGAGATAATGAAATTGTGTTCAGAATGATTAAATAGAATGATGCCCAAGGTTCCTTGCTGATCAGCATCTATAACTCCAGTATGGACATTTATCTGGTGTTTGGCTGTGAGCCCAGATCTTGGGGCAATGCGTCCATGGGTTCCCTCTGGTAGTGCTATGGCTATATCCATTGGGACTAGATTCTGTCCTTGTGCTGGTATGATCCTTGCTTCTGAGATATACAGATCATATCCTGCCACTCCTTCTGATCCTTTCTTTGGCATCTTTGCTGTCTTTGTCTTTAGTTGAACTAGCAAATAGGTCACTGATTCAATTTCTTTGTGTTTTTGTGTTTTCAAGGGAGAATGAAGCACAGGTGTTATGTCCCTGCTGCACTCTTCTTGAGCCACTCCCTGACTTATATCGGTTTCACAATCACTGTTAGTACAAATATCACTATTGTCAAAGTCCAACTCATCAGTGTCTTCAATGGTTAAATTAGTGAAACAATTCCTTGAAGCTGTTATAGTTCAGGCATGTGTACGCCCTTATTTTACTTTTTATCTTTCACTCATATGCCTGGCATCACTGAGCACCATTTACCTTAGTCAATTTCTCTTTCCAAAGTCACGTGACCAAGTGCACATGACCGCAGGAACATTCAGGTGACCTGAGGCTAGACCCATGACATCATTGATGATGTCATGCCTCATGTTCCTTATCTTTTTCTCACAATTATTCCTGTCTTCTTCTTTCCTTCCAGAACGTTCTATCTCTTATCTTTGCCTGCCCTAAACCTAATTCAGACTCAGATACTTGCCCTAAAGTACTCAATCCTTACTATATAAACCCTTCCTATAATTCCCTTGTACTTTAGTCCTATTCACTTCATTCCACCCACCTTCAATGGTGCCTGCAACTCAGTGGTACTACTCCTTTCTTCCTTGCCAGCCTAGCCCTCTGCTTGGGGCCACTTTATGCTATATCACATTGTCTCCATCGCCATCCCCATTTTCAACCTTGTCATCGTCAACCTCGTCGATGTCAACACTGAAAGTCATCACTTACTTGTCTCCATATTCCTTGTCAAACCTGTTGTTGCAGTCCACAACACTTGAATAGGACTGTCCCGAAGCTGAACCCCACTGCATTCCCCTTCCCTGTTTTATGTCCTTAACTAAGTGGCTTGTGCGCATTGAGATATAGAGAGAAGCCACAACCTTGGCATTCTACTGTCTCAATGTACAGAGACTGCGTACTGCATCCTCTGCTCTGTCCATCGACCCAAATGACACAACCCCTGAACTGGAAGGAACTAATGGCTTGTTCCTAAGATGAAAGAAAATCCATACCTGTTGAGTGTACATACAAGACCCACATTATATCCACTCAACTCCACCCTCAGACAGCTCTCTGACCCAACCAACAGTATCTTTGAATCCTCAGAGTTCACTTGAAAGATAGTGGACAGTAAGGATGTTAGGGAACCAACTATGGGATGACCTGTCAAAACAAATGACACTCATGGCTGCAGCCATGCAAACCCTTATCCAGAATCAAACTGCCACCACCTCTTCCTCCTCCTCTAATGCAGATAAGGCCTTCACCGATCCTGGCACCTGGGATGGCAATTGAAACAAGTTCTGCATATGGTGGACAAAGATTGGTGCATGGGTTGATTGCCAGCCCAACTTAGATGAGAATGGTCGCGGTTCTTCTACGAATGAATGGAAGGGCCATGGATTTCGCTTGCATCATGATCAAGCAATACCCCATCAAAGGACTCTGGCCTATGTGGAAAATTTTGAAGGAACACATCGAGAAACACTTTCACATCGATGTGCTGAAGGTAGAGGCATACAAGAAGTTGGTTGCACTGCGACAAGGGTCCCTCCCCATAGAGGTGTATACACAGCAATTCAACTTACTACAGATTGATACGGAAATGGAGCCTGGCATTGCGCTCCAACTCTATAAGGAAAGCATTGATTATAATATCTACCTACAAGTCTGCCTTCGCTGTCCCACCATCAACAAAGATCTTGAATCATGGAAAGATACCTCCATCGAGATTGGAAAGATGTTCCACCACATTCATCTCGAGAGAAGCAAAGCGGGCTTCATCCCTCGCAATCAATACCATTCCAAACCCCAGTTCACCACCGTCGGAATGCAACCTGATCAAGGTGCTCTGATGCAGGACATCTGCACTCTCCAAGGACCACCTCAGGTGGATAACTGCAACTGTTACAATTGCGGTAAGAAGGGACATATCTCTCAGAACTGCAAAGAGCCGAGAAAACTGAGAGCACGCCCATCCTTCAACCTGATAACCAGAAGAATCTCCTATCCTCAACCTCATCAAAATCATGAAATCCCACTTGTGCCAACAACAGCCATTGCCTCTGTCATGGCTGAAACTGATGCCTCCTCCTCCTCAATTCCAGCTTGGCAAAATGAAGAAGCCCAAGCATATTACCTCAACCTTTTTATGACCCAAGCATGGCACTTAGCAGCCGAAGGACTAAAGGGAAAAGAGCAAGCCGAATAGATCCAGGGGGTACCTATTTGGCTAAGGACAATAGTTTACTTTCATCGATTCCATTTTCTTTTTCTTCTCAAAATTGTTTCTCTTGTTTACTGATCGAAGAGGAGATGGACAGAGAGGTAGTTGAGGATAAAACCTCTTTGAACAATTTTACTTATGAACTCACTTCCAAAAGGGCGTCTCATTTGAGTGCAGCACTGGAAAATAATACTGCACTTAATTCCCTGTTAAATGAATGATCTTCTCGAATGTCCTCATACAAATCCCCCCAGTCTTCTTTTTCTCACCAAGAACCAGACACCTCTCAAGGAGGTGAATTTGACATTAATACTGATGTTTATTTTCAGGACAAAAAAGGAGAGTGGACCTTTAGAACCACTTCATCGCTCCTGGACTCCAGGGTGATGCAAACATTTGTTGATAAACACTGGGTAACAGAGATGGGTATCACGACACATCCTCTCTCCAATCCCATGAACATTACCAATGTGGATGGATCTTCCTCAAAGCATGGAATGATCCATGAGTATGTTTCCATTATTCTATCGTACAACAGACATTCTGAAGGAGTGAATGTGCTGGTTGCTACCCTAGGGTCCCACAAAGTGATTCTGGGCTATGATTGGTTTTATCATCATAATCCACTCATTGATTGGGTAGAAAAAACAGTGACCTTTAACAGATGTACCAAACACTGCAAAGCCAACCAAACAAAACAATGGGTCCCAGTTAGATCCATTGAAGAAGGCCTCATGGAAAAGGTACCAAAACAGTATCATGAATTTCTTGACATATTTAGCAAAGAGGAATCCAAAAGGATGCTGGTCCGAAAACCTTGGGACCACACCATCAACCTCAAACCCGACTTTGTTCCTAAAAAGGGATGGGTTATCCCACTCTCTGATGCTGAAATTGAAGAAGTCAGAAACTTCATCCAATCCAAATAAGAAAAGGGCTATATCTGCCTATCAAAATTCCCACAAACAGCTCCTGTATTTTTCATTTCCAAAAAGACTGGCAAAAAATGGCTGGTAATGGACTACTGATATTTAAACAAGAGAACTGTAAAAAATTCTTACCCCTTACCACTCATTTCTTCCCTTGTAGATTGGCTAAAAGGCCCTGATAAATTCACATGTCTCAACCTGAGATGGGGATATAACAATGTCCACATCAAGGAAGGCGATGAGTGGAAAGCCACCTTTGTTACTCCTTTGGGCACCTATGAACCCATTGTAATGTATTTTGGCATGATGAACTCACTGCCAACTTTCCAACAGATGATGAATGACATCTTCAATGACATGTACGCTGTCATAATTGTCTACTTGGATGACATGTGCATCTTCACATGCAAGAAGTCAGATGAAGAACACTCAGCAATCGTCAAGGAAGTTCTTCAGCATTTATGTAAGAATGACCTTTATGCCAAACTGGAAAAGTGTGTATTTAATGCTGACAACGTAGATTTCCTAGGGATGCACGTATCAAAGGATGGTGTCGCCATGCAAACAAAGAAAGTTGACACCATCTTGGACTGGCCTGCTCCCACCAAGCTCAAGCAGCTTCAATCATTCCTCGGCCTTTGTAATTATTACTGGCACTTCATCTAGGCATTCAGACAAATTGCGTGTCCCCTTAATGACTTAACAAAAAAGAATGTGCTCTACACTTGGGGACCAGCACAACAAAACGTGTTTGACATGCTTAAAAAACGATTTACCAAAGCCCCACTGCTAGCTTATCCCAACTCCTCTTGACCTATGAGACTCGAAACCAACGCTAGTGATATCACCACTGGAGCAGTACTATCGGTTCAAGAGGAGGATAACCTATGGTGCCCTTGCACTTTTCTTTCTCATTCTTTCTCTTCTGCCAAGCACAATTATCCTGTCTATGACAAGGAGTTGTTAGCTATTATTCACACTCTTGAGGAGTGGCGGCATTATCTCATTAGAAAAACTAATTTCAAGATCTGGACAGATCACAAAAATCTCAAGTATTGGAAAAAACCACAAACATTATCAGGATAACAGGCTTGTTGGCATGAACTACTCCAAGAATTTAATTACACATTAATCTACAAACCTGGCAACATGAATGGATGTGCCAATGCACTGTCTCGTCACCTAGATCATGGCAATGCAGTGGATAATTTAAATAAAAATATTACTGTCTTCCTCTCCACTGTCCTCCATTTCTCTGCCTTATCTATTCCGGTTGCACTCACCTCTCCCAACACTCACTTACCCACCAAGGGCTCCTCTGCTGTGGCAGGCTTCGACCTGTACTCCACTGCTGATTTTGACATCCCCACCTGTGACCAACTTCTCGTCCCCACCCATGTCAAAATCCAACTTCCCCTTGGTACCTATGGCAGGATTGCCCCCCGCTCTGGCCTCACCTTCAAGCACAAAATCAATGTCATGGCCAGAGTCATTGATGCTGATTATAGGGGAGAAATTGGGGTTATCCCATTCAATCACGCCAACACTCCTTTTCACATATCTAAACATGACCGTATCACACGGCTAATTATTGAAAAAATAGAAAACCCAACACTCACTGAAGATATGACTCTAGAAGAGTCAGAATGAAACAACAAAGGTTTTGGCTCCACCAGGGTTAAAGCAATGACTTCTACTTCCTTACATCTGAATTTTGAAATGAAACTAATGACAGAATCAGAACAATTAGGCATCAATGCTGTTAATGAGTATGAATATTATGCCCAGGACAAACTCTTCCAATCTTCAAATGGCATAGTTTTTGTGCCCCCTTCTCTTCGCAATAAACTTATTTCTCTATTTCATGATTCTCCTATGGCAGGCCACCCTGGCCAAGACTGCACCATTAGCACTATCAAACAATTCTATTGGTGGCCTGGCACAGCCAAAGACATTGCTTTATACATAGAACACTGTCAGGTGTGCTCCCTCATGAAGGGTTTGTCAAAGCCACCGGCAGGAAAGTTAATCCTGCTTCCTATTCCCTCTTGCCCTTGGGC
>QFEQ01000601.1:0-85615 GCA_003316335.1 Hemileccinum impolitum
ATTGAAGGGGAGATGGACAAAGAAGTAGTTGATGAGCAAAACTCCTGTGATATAGCCTACAAGGCTGAAGGGAGTAGAGCAACTTCTTTGAACAATTTTATGTACGGACTCACCTCCGAAAGGGCATCTCAATTGAGTGCGGCACCGGAGAATAATAGTGCGCTTAATTCCCTATTGAAGGAATGCTCTTCCCGTATCTCTTCTTACAAATCCCCCCAAGCGACATTTTCTCACCAAGAACCAGATGCCTCTCAAGGAGACAAATTTGATATCAACACTGATGTATACTTTCAGGATAAAAAGGGAAACTGGACCTTCCGAACCACTTCATCGCTCCTAGACTCAGGAGCTGTTCAAACCTTCATCAATAAACATTGGGTAACAGAAATGGGAATCACAACATACCCTTTATCAAACCCAATGAACGTCACTAATGCGGATGGATCATCCTCCAAACATGGGATGATTCATGAGTATGTTTCTATCATTTTATCTTATAATGGACATGCAGAAGGTGTGGATGCACTAGTCGCAACCCTGGGATCACACGAAGTAATCCTAGGGTATAATTGGTTTTATCGTCATAACCCTTTAATCAATTGGGTGGCCAAAACCATAACTTTCAACAGATGTACCAAACATTGCAAGGCGAATCAAACAAAGCAATGGGTACCAGTATGAACCATTGAAGAAGGTCTAGCAGAAAAGGTACCTAAACAATATCATGAATTTCTGGACGTCTTCAGCAAAGAAGAATCCAAATGGATGCTGATGAGAAAACCTTGGGATCACACTATCGATCTCAAACCCAACTTCAAACCAAAAAAGGGACGAGTCATTCCACTCTCTGACACGGAAATAGAAGAAGTCCGAAACTTTATCGCATCCAAACAAGAAAAAGGGTACATTTGCCCATCAAAATCACCTCAAACGGCTCCGGTATTTTTCATTCCAAAAAAAACTGGCGAAAAACAACTCGTCATGGACTATCATTACTTAAATGAGGGAACCGTAAAAAATTCTTACCCCTTGCCACTCATTTTGTCACTCATAGATCGATTAAAAGGCACCAACAAGTTTACTTGTCTTGACCTCCGCTGGGGATACAATAACGTCCGCATTAAAGAAGGCGATGAATGGAAAGCGGTGTTTGTTACCCCCCTGGGCACCTACGAACCGGTTGTAATGTATTTTGGCATGACTAATTCTCCTCCGACTTTCCAACAGATGATGAACGATATCTTTAACGACATGTATGCTGTCGTCATCATTTATCTAGATGACATGTGTATCTTCACACACAAGAAAACCAACGAAGAGCACACAAATAGTCAAGGAAGTTCTCCAGCACTTACGAGAGAACGACCTCTACGCCAAACCAGAAAAATGTATTTTTAACGCTGATGATGTCAACTTTTTAGGTATGCACGTCTCAAAAGATGGTGTTTCCATGCAAAACAAAAAAGTTGACACTATTCTCAAATGGCCAGCACCCACAAAGCTTAAACAGCTACAATTGTTTCTGGGCTTGTGTAATTATTATCGACGATTCATCTGTGGTTTCGGTCAAATTGCTCGCCCCCTCAACGATCTTACTAAAAAGAATGTCCCTTACACCTGGGGAGAGGCTCAACAAAACGCGTTTGACATGCTCAAAAAACAATTTACCGAAGCGCCCCTGCTGGCCTACCTGGATTCCTCTCGACCAATGTGACTCGAAACAGACGCAAGTGATATCGCCACGGGCGCAGTATTATCAGTTCAAGGGGAGGATAACCTATGGTGTCCCTGCACTTTTCTTTCTCATTCATTCTCTTCTGCCGAACGTAACTACCCTGTCTATGACAAGGAGTTATTAGCCATCATACGCACTCTTGAGGAGTGGCGACATTACTTAATTGGAAAAACTGACTTTGAGATGTGGACAGATCACAAGAATCTTGAATATTGGAAAAAACCACAAACATTGTCAGGTCGACAAGCTCACTGGCACAAACTTCTTCAAGAATTTAATTATACACTTATCTACAAACCCGGCAACACGAACGGACGTGCCGACGCTCTCTCTCGCCGACCGGACCACGGCGATGCAGTTGATAATCTGAATGAAAATATCACTGTCTTTCCCTCCACCGTTTTACGCTCCTCTAATTTATCTATCCCTGTGTCTCTCACCTCCTCAGATGCACACCTACCCACCAAAGGTTCCACCACAGTGGCAGGATTCAACCTGTATTCTACCAATAATTTTGACATCCCCACCCATGACCAACTCTTAATACCCACCCATGTCAAAATCCAACTCCCCTTTGGTACCTACAGGCCGTGATCGTACTAGTAGTGCCATTAAACAATTCTATTGGTGGCCAGGTGCGGCCAAAGACATTTCTACTTACATCGAACACTGTCAGGTGTGTTCCCTCATGAAGGGTTTATCAAAACCACCGGCAGGAAAGTTGATCCCTCTTCCAATTCCTTCTGGCCCTTGGGTCGATATATCTATCGATTTTGTCACTGGTTTTCCTACCTCCAAAGGATACGATGCCATCGGTGTCATAGTCGATCGTTTTTCAAAAGAAATCATTTTATTCCCTTGCACAAAAACTACTTCATCCACCAATCTGGCACTTTTATTTAGAGATCACGTTTGGTGCACACACGGACTACCTAACACTATTGTCTCAGACAGGGGACCACAATTCGTGTTGGAATTCACGAAAGAGCTTTGCAAAGTCTTGGGGATCCAGCAAAAACTGTCAACAGCATATCACCCACAGATGGACAGGCAAACTGAACGGATCAATTGCAAGGTACTAGCATACCTTAGAGCATATGTTGCAAAACGACAAGACTCTTGGAGCAACTGGCTCAAAATGGCGCAATTCATTCATAACTCCTCTTTAACGACAGCCACTGGTGCCACCCCTTTTGAGGTCACACATAATTACCATCCTTGACGAGGAATAGAGCCCTCCTCTTCTACAACCCCTGGGGGGTCACTCGCTTCCACCATGGCAAAGTCTCACAATGAAATTGCTACCACGCTCGCTAAATCCAGAGACCGGATGGTACACAACCAAGAGTCTAAACGTTCTACTACTCCTTCATATAACATCAGTGACCTGGTCTGGCTATCCACCGACCACCTCACACTTCCCTACCCCACACATAAATTAACACAAAAATTCATTGGGCCCTACTGCATCACCACCGTCCTTCCCAACGCTGTTACCCTTCACCTCCCTTTCTCCGTCTCTATCCATCCTACCGTCAACGTATCCTGAGTAAAACCATATAAAGCCCCGCTGGCTGGCCAGCCCGTATTTAAACCAGACGCTATTACAGTTACAGAAGATCACCATGAAGAATACAAAGTAGACTTCATCGCAGCCAACAGGCTTTCTCAAGGAAAGTTACAGTACCTCATCCACTGGAAAGGATGGGACGAGGTGGATCACACCTGGGAACCAGCCACTAATTTGCAACATGCGCAGGATGCTATCAATGACTTTCATTGCTCTCATCCCTCCGCTCCTCGCCCTATTTGGGGCATTTCCGACATGCAATTTCTCTCCCTGTTCCCTCCTTTCGGACCCTCCTATACCGAATTCGCAGACTTGCAGTTGGACCTCGAATCTGGCAAATGGGGGGTAGTGTTATAGTTCAGGCATGCATACGCCCTATTTTTCACTTTACTCTTCGCTCATATGCTTGCATCACTGAGCACTGTTTACTTAGTCAATTTCACTTTCCAAGTCACGTGACCTAGTGCATGTGACCGCGGGAACATTCACGTGACTTGAGGCTAGACTTATGATGTCATCAATGACATCATACCTCGTGTTCCCTTATCTCTTCACACGTTCATTTCCGTCTCTCTTCTTTTGTTCCAGAACATTCTTCGTCTCTTATCTTTACCTACCCTAAAGCTAATTCGGACTCAGACACCTGCCCTAAGGTAGTCGCTCATCGTATATAAACCCTCCCTGTAATTCCCTCCTACCTTAGTCCTATTCACTTTGTTCCACCCACCTCACTTGGTGCCTACAACTCAGTGGTACTACTCCACCTCTTTCCTCTGCCAGCCTAGCCCTCTGCAAAGGGGCCATCTTATGCTATACCATATCATCTCTGTCACCATCCTGGTATTCAACCTCATTCTCGTCATTCTCGTCGACGTCGATACCTCTGCTCACCGTCTCCTCATATCCATTTTCTTGGTTGAGCTCGTCATTGTTGCAGTCCCGCAACAAATGCACTGACACATCTTTTATAACTTATCATGCGTCAATTCTGACTCCCTCTATACTTACTTAAATGATGTTATAGTTCAGTCCCTTGTATGCTCTCTATTTATTTTTCTACACTTTTCACTCATATGCTATGCATCACTGAGCACCATTTTACCACAGCATTTCTCTCTTTCCAAGATCATATGACTAAGTACATGTGACCATGGGAACTGGCACATGATCTGAGGCTAGCTCTATGATATCATCTATGACATCATAACTCATGGTCTTCTTCTTCTCTCACGGTTATCACTGTCTCCTTCAACATTCCATCATGTTCTTCTTCTCACACTTGCCCTAAACTATTTAGAACTCAGAACCCTGCTCTAAGGTACTTGCTCATACTATATAAACCCATCTTGTAATTCCCTTGTACCTTAGTCCTATTCACTTGTATTCCCTCCTATTGTAGGGGCCCTCTGCTCTTAAGTACCACTCTCCTTCTTTGTCACCAGCCTCACCCTCTGTCAAGGGGCTATTGTATAATCAGACTCACTACCATATACCTCCCACTTGCCCATCTTATCCTTGTCCTTAACATCGTTGCTGACCCCACTTATCATTGTCTCCTTGTCGCCATCTTCCTTGTTCAACTGTCTCAAGCTCAGTATGGTTTCAAATAATGAGCAAATCTGTAAGCCAAGATTCACCAATATGAAGTTTGCAATGGAAATCTATGTGACAGTTTGAAAATGGAAGGCTCCTAGCCCCAATCAATATGAAAGATACAAAAAGGAATCAGTGGGTGATGCACATTGAAACCATACTGGACTTGAGACAGTTGAACGAGGAAGGTGGTGACAAGGAGGTGACAAAGAGCAAGGTTGGTGATGATGTCAATGATGAGGATAAGATGAGTGATGGGTAGGTATACAGTTGCAAGTCTGAGCATAGACATGCCCCTTGACAGAGGGCAAGGCTGGTGAAGACAGGAAGAGTGGTACTCAAGAGCAGAGGGTCCCTATGAGAGGAAGGAATGCAAGTGAATAGAACTAAGGTACAAGGGAATTACAGAAAGGGTTTATATAGTTTGAGCAAGTACCTTAGGGCAGGGTTCTGAGTTCTAAATAGTTTAGAGCAGACGTGAGAAAGGGAATGTTCTAGAATGTTGAAAAAGAAACAGTGATAACCATGAGAGTAAGATAAGGACCATAAAGTATGATGTCATTGATGACATCATAAGGCTAGCCTCAGGTCATGTGCCAGTTCCTGCAGTCACATGCACTGATCATGTGACCTTAGAGAGAAAGAAATGCTAAGATAAAACAGTGAAGAAAAATAAATAGAGAGCATACAAGGAACCAAACTATAACACACATTAGCATAGGCATGGGCACACTAATATGGCTGTTGCTAGCCCATTCCTTTACAGAACTTCTGATTAGGAGTGCCAAGGAATGTTCAAATGAATGGCTTGACACACCTATATAAACCTACCATTTCAGTTAAATAAGCAGAATATTGTCCCTCATCATGCCTTGAATCTATTAACTATGCAAAATCTGAGGATGGGGTGTGGGCAGCTATTCATATTCTTGTGTAATTCTTGTTGTATGCATGGAGGAATCATTTTTCCCATTCTCACTATATAGCATAATGCTATATGTTCTAACATTCAGTTTCTACAGTGAGAGTGCACATTTTGTATCTTTCACCATCCTTCTGAGCACCAGATTAGAACAATTAATCAGTCCTCTTTGTATCTCCTATAGTATTACATCATAGATGACTACAATCTCATTACACCTGTCACTATTTTATTGCATGCAGGTGAAAATGGCCTTGCATGTTTTCCTACCTAATAAGACATTGGGTATGAATTTTAGATTACAGCTGGCTTGAGCCTGAGAGGCTAGTTCACAACATTTAGCATCACTCTATGATGGTAGAGAAACACTTTTACCTTGTGCTTATAATACACATTGCAGATCCCAAATAGATTGCTATATACCTTTTACATAACACACCTGAACATTAGGAAAGATGTCCTTAACACACACTAAAGTTTTCAAAGCATCCTAATTGTCTTTTTTGATCTGTTGCTACTTGTGTTTGTATAAGGATTCTTACTTCAAGCAATGAAATGAGCTTGGTCAACTCTCAAGCAATCATTCAATGGCTGAAGCCTTTATGGTAAACAACATTTGTTGGCTTATGGATTGTTTTTGTATTACTATGTTTCTGTAAAAGGCGAAGGAAGGAATCTGGCATAGGAAATATTTAACTTGCAAATCAAGTGAATCCAGATGGTTGCTACTAACATAGTTGGTATCTGCCTGCAAATTGAAAAACCTCCTCCAATCCAAGCCAACATAATATGCCTTCATTGATTCCTAACTCTGGAAGATAGACCACATTACGCACCACAATATCATCTTGCATTTTATAATATATAGGTTTAGAAGATCATTGTTGTTGAAACTTCATCTCATTATTAAATGGCAAAGTTCATTTATTTATTACTAAAGCTGCCACTATTGCAGTCCCAAGCCATGATGTGGCCACAAATTATAGTGACCCTCACTCAGTCCCCATCAAATCTCCCCCTCAAATGAGAGAGGATCATGCAATGCTAGTGCATTATTGGAGTGCTGGGGAAGAGTGGGAAAGGGAGACAGATTGGCTTGGGTCTAATCAAGCCTGGTTGAGGGTCAGCTAGTCTCAAATGAGGCTAAGACATGTTGGTGCATGCTAGGTTGACCCTTACTTAGTTCCCGTCAAATCTCCCCCTCCAATATGATTGACTAGCAGTTGAGGTCCATTTAAAGAACTTAAATGAGCTATGAACTATGAATAAATACAACCAAATACTATGACTAAGCAGCCAATGAGACATGAAATAGAGTGTGTTGAATACTGGATGAAACAACTCCAAGACCTATCTCCAAGGAGTAAGGTCTAGACTTGAATCACAAAGGGTGAAGACAAGAAAAAGAACTGAGTAGTGCTCAAGATCTAACTTTGAAGGAAAGACCAAGAGAACTTTACTGGAGTTCTCTGGTGCTCTATTGAGGGTTTATATACTCTAGCTACTGTTTGTACATGTTAGGTACATGGTCTGTGTGCCAGAGGCAGTACAGCCATAAAAGGATATAGTGTGGGAAAACATGAGGCAAACATGCATACACCATGAGGTGGTGGCAGAATGGAAGTAGAAGCATGGCAGAGATTAATAACATGAGGTGTGAGTATGGATCAGAAAGAAGAGAAGTATAGCACAGCACAGAAATGAAAAGAAGGCTGTGCATACTAAGATAAACAGATCATGAGACGTTCTCATGCCTTTGAGAAGTCTGAAAAGTTATAAGTGTGAGTCTATGTCTTAAGATGAAAGAAAGTGATGTGATTGGTTGAAGATAAGATAAGATGACAAGTCATGTGACCCAATAAGATAAGATAAGATCTTTGAAAGTTGTAGAGCATAACTAGACCTAGTCTTGATTGTTAGGGATCATGACGAGTCATTACTGCTAGGATTAGTGATGAAGTTTAAGGGTGAAAAGGCTAGCTGTAATACTGGATGGTGATTACTTAGCATTTTATAGATGTTAAGCCTGAGATGTATGCAGATTTACCACAAACATAACCTTCTCCCTATCATACCATTTGCAATATTGGTGACTTAAATGCACTCTAGATGTTTAGAGGTAGTATCCTATAGTCCAACATTCATTGTGTTGTTCCTCCTCCTCACACCCAAGCTGAATGTAAGCAGTTATCTCTCATGTTCTTCACCTACCCAGATAATTTCACTTGTGGAAAACATTTATCATAGCAGCCATGTAGAAGCATCCCAATCACAACCCTAACACTGGCTTGACTACCACCAAGTGATTCATGAGGTGGGTTAAGTACCAGTGAGTCAATAATAGAAAGGTTAGTAGAATCAACTAGAAGGCTTTTTGGTCTTTTTGTTTCTATCACTCCAAGAAATAACATTATGTTGTTGCTTTGTGTCAATATGGTCTATAAAATGACAAGTTGTAGGGACCTGAGATATGGGCAGCAAGTGGAGGAATGGAACATACCCCTATGGTAGCATGACCTTATAATTGTCATTCATACTGATGTGTCATTTCTTGTTCATCTTGCAATCATTGTGATGTATGTCTGGAGTTTGTATAAACTGGGTAATCAATATATGCCTTGGGTATATCATATTATATAGGTGGCTTACTGTCCTTTTGAGCTATGATTTGATTTGGAATATGCATCAATGACCTAGAGATGAGATACTGTTATAGTTCAGAACTTCATACACCTCTATTTATTTATTTCATCCTTTGCTTATATGCTTGCATCACTAAGAACTATTGTACTTAGCATTTCTTTTTCCTAGTCATATGACCAGCACACATGACTGTAGGAACTAGCACCTGACCAGAGGCTAGATCTATGACATCATCCCTAATGTCATACTGCATAGCCTTCATCTTTCTCTTATACTTATTTCCTTCTTTTTCTTTTCCTCTTGAACATTCCATAACATTCCAGGTTCTTGTCCAGACCTAAACTATTTAGGACTCAGCTAGCCTGCCCTAAGGTAGCTCTCTACAGTATATATACCCATCTCTACCTTGTCACTATCTTAGTCCTATTCACTTGTTCTACCCACTATTACATGGTGTTTATAGCAAGCTCAAGTACCACTCTTTTCTCTTTACTAGCTTAGCACTCTCTTAAGGGGCCCTTGCATGTATTGCATCCTCTCTGTCACCATTCTGATTTTCAATCTTGTACTCATTGTACTCGTTAATGTCAACTTCATCCACCACTGTTTCCTTATCTCTGTCCTTTTGGTTGAGCCCATTGTAGTCCATAACATATAGTGACTTCCAAAATCAAGTCAATGTTTTAAGATTTTGAAGTGTTTGTTATATAACTCAGGGGAAAGAACAAATAGAGCCAAAGTGTAAGTAGGTGGTGGGAAGCACATGTCTCTGGCCACATATAAAAAAATATTGATGTAATTTGAATATGTATCCATGGAGATATAGTCAATTCAATTTAATATATTATTGACTCAATTATGTAACTACCTGTCATATATAACCCTTGATGAAAGCATAACTGATGGTTGCTCTGTATTATAGTAACCACCTCAATTGACACTATTTAAGCACTAGTTTCATCTCTCATATCTTTCAGATTCACTATGTTCTGGCCATCTCTCCAAGCTTTTAGCCACTTCATAGCATGCTATCATCACTCAAATCACTATAGGCAGGGCTGCCAATGCTGTCCAGGCTACCCACCACATCAATTCCATCATTCTCAGTCCTGTCTTCTCACAAACAGTAAGAAGAGTTCTTGAAAAACATTCATTCAAGGCTATAACAAAGAAGAAAAAGCCATTTAGCCTTTGCCCTAAAGTATTAGGAATAGTCTATTAAGGACTGTTGAAACCATACTAATCTTGAGACAGTTGAACAAGGAAGACAATGATGAAAAGATGACAATGGATAAGGTTGGCAATGATATTGAGGATGAGGATAAGATGAGTGATAGGGAGATAGATGGTAGCAAGTCTGAGCATAAATGTGCCTCTTGACAGAGGGCAAGGCTGGCGAAGATGAGAAGAGCAGTACTCAAGAGCAGAGGGCCCCTTTAAAAGAAGGGAGTATAAATAAATAGGACTTATAGGAAGGGTTTATATAGTATGAGCAAGTACCTTAGGTCAGGATTCTGAGTTCTAAATAGTTTAGGGCAAATGTGAGAGAAGGAATGTGATAGAATGTTGAAGAAGGAAATAGTGATAACTATGAGAGAAGAAGAAGACCATGAGGTATGATGTCATTGATGATATCATAGGACTAGTCTCAGGTTAAGTGCCAGTTCCCGCAGTCATGTGTACTTGGTCACATGACTTTGGAAAGAAAGAAATACTAAGATAAAACAGTGCTCAGTGATGTGTAACATAGGAGTGAAAGTGAAGAAAAATAAATAGAGAGTGTACAAGGAACTGAACTATAATAACTATAAGAGTGTTGTTTGGTCAGATGAGACCAAAATCAACAGAATAGGATCAGATGGAAGGGAATGAGTATGGAAACAGGCAAGTGAGAGCCTTATTAACAGAGAGATTTAGGGAACAGTGAAATTTGCAGAAGAAAATATCATGGTATGGGGGTGTATGAGTTGGGAAGGTGTTGGACACTTTACAGAGGTTGAGGGGAGGATGGATGCCAACCAATATGTGGACATTTTGAAGGACAACTTACTTCCTAGCTTGAAGGAATCTGGAATTTCTTTGGAGGATGCTATCTTTCAAGAGGATAATGACTCCAAACACACCTCCAAAAAGGCCAAGAAGTGGATAGAAGACAATGATATCAAAGTTCTGGATTAGTCTCAACAATCTCCAGATTTCAATCCTATTGAGTATCTCTGGCATCATATCAAAAAGAAGCTTGCTAAGTATTCAAGAGAGTGTTGCAGACTGTAACCAGTTCAATAAGAAAGTGGCAAGCAATGAAGTTGATGTTGACAAGAATGATCAAGATGAGGTTGAAGATAGAAACAGCAACCAAGAGGATATAATGCATATAAAGGCCCCTTTGCTAAGGGCTAGGCAGGTGAAAAGAGAAGAATGGTACTCAGTCTTACTGTAGGTTCCTTATGGAGAGTGGAACAAGTAAATAGGACAAAGGTATGAGGGAATTACAGAATGGGTTTATATAGTACTGAGCAAGTACCTTAGAGCAGGGTTATGAGTTCTAAATGATTTAGGGTAGGTATAGAATGTGGAATGTTATGGAACATTTGAGAAGAGAAGAAGAAAACAGTGATAACTGTAAGAGAAAGATAAGAACTATAAGATATGACATCATTAATGATGTCATTAGTCTAATCTCAGATCAAGTGCTAGTTCCTGTAGTCATGTGCACTGGTCACATGACTTAGTATAGGAGGGACCAAACAGAGAAGAGGGAAAGAAATTGTGTGTTAGAGATGCCCCAAATAGGGTGAGGAGCAGCAGGATGAGTTAGGTTTCCTAAGCCTAACCTAACCCATGTAACCCTAAGTCATTGATAATGTCCTACACATGTTTTAAATTAACTACAGGCTCCTAGATACAATCCACCTTATTCCATCCTTTCCAATGGATGAGATATTGTAGCTTTCCATAGTTAAGCTAACTAGTGGCAAATAGTCAATCTTATACTCTTTATGATGATCTTTGGTGACTATGATAATATCTGGCTTAAATACAGGTTATCTAGCTAGTGGGGCTTTGTAGGGTTTTATGTGGGAAACATTTACCATGGGATAGATGGAGATGTAGGAAGGAAGATGAAAAATGATAGTATTAGGAAGGACACCAATGATATGAAATATTTTTGAATTAATTTACAAGCATCCGATCCCTTGTCTTGGCCAGGGTGGTGGTGATTTCATCATGGGACTTGCCTATAGAGATTGTAAATGACCCCCTCAGGGATGGCATCAGATGACAGTTCAACTCTGAGTTATGGTAAATAGTTATACATGACTTTGAAAGGGGTGGTATCAGTAGCCATGATAAGTGATAAATTGTGTATGAATTGAACCATCTTTAGCCATTCACTTTAAGAATCCTGTCTTTTTGCTACATAGGCTCTGAGATAAGCTAGTACCTCTTGATTGATCTGTTTTATCTGACCATCTATCTTAGGATGATACACAGTTGACAACTTCTGCTGAATGCCCAGCACTTTACAGAGCTCCTTTGTGAATTCCAACACAAATTGAGGTCCCCTGTCTGATACAATAGAGTTAGGAAGTCTGTGGATTCACCAAACATGATCCCTAAATAATTTGACCAAGTCCAAAGAGAATGTGGTTTTGAAACAAGGAAAAAGGATGTTTTTTTTTTTGAAAAACAATTGACAATGATGGCAATGGTGTCAAACCCATTAGAGGTGGAAAAACTGGTGATGAAATTGATAGATATGTCTGTTCATGGATAGGAAGGAATAAAAAGCAGAAGAAGTTTTGCTGTTGGTGGCTTTGATGAACCCTTTATAAGGGAGCACACTTGGCAGTGTTCAACATAAGAAGCAATGTCTTTGGCTGTGCCAGGCCACCAATAAAACTTTTTAATAGCATTAATAGTATGGTTATAGCCTGGATGTCCTGTGACTAGAGAATTATAAAAAAGAGAGATAAGTTCAGTATGAAAAGAAAGGAGCACAAAAACAATGTCATTTGAATTGCAAAATAGTTTATTCTGAGCATAATATTTGTATTCATTGATTGTATCAATGTTTATCTGCTCAGATTCAAGGAATAGTTTAGTTTCAAAATTTGTTGTGAGAGAGGTGGAACTAATGGTCTGTACCCCTGTAGAGCCAAAGCCTTTCTTATTTTCTTGAGACTCATCTAGAGTGTTGGTTTCTGTAAGAGATGGATTTTCAATTTTTTCAATAATTAGTTGTGTGATTTGATCTTGTTTAGATATGTGGAAAGGAATATCTGCATGGTTGAATAGAATTACCCCTATTTCTCCCCTAGAATTGGTGTCAATGACTCTGGCTATGATGTTGATTTTATGTTTGAAGGCAAGACCTGATTGAGGGGCAATGCATCCATAGGTACCAAGGGGAGGTTGAATTTTGACATGAGTTGGGAGGAGTTGATCATGGGCAGGGATATCAAATTCAGCAGTGGAATAGAAGTTGAAACCTGCAGCAGCAGGGGATCCCTTGATGGGGAGGTGGACATTAGGGGAAGTGAGGGAAACTGGGATAAATAAATTAGTGGCATAAAGAATGAAGGAGGGCAAGACAGTGATGTTTTCATTTAAATTATTCACAGTGTTGCCATGATCTGAATGATGGGAGAGAGTGTTGGCATATCTGTTCATGTTGCTGGGTTTATTAATAAGCATGTAATTAAACTTCTGAAGTAACTCATGCTAGTGAGCTTGTTGTCTGGAAAGTGTCTGGGGCTTCTTCTAGTACTTAAGATTTTTGTGATGTGTCCAAATCTTAAAGTCAGCCTTTCTAATAAGATAATGACACCATCCTTTGAGGGCATGTATGATAGTAAGCAATTTCTTGTCATAAACAGGGTAGTTACATTCTGTAAAAGAGAAGGAATGTGAAAGAAAAGTGCAAGGGCATCATAAATCATCCTCTCCTTGAATTGAGAGTACTAATTTGGTGGCAATGTCACTAGTGTTACAAATTTATTTTCATTTCTTATTTAACTCGCTCACTTGTAGACTCAACCCTACTCATTCATGGTCATTCCCACAGAAGTGCACTTTTTGCACACATGAGTCATCATACTACTCTTCATTATCATTCTCACTTACTGAGTATCTACCATCATTAGCTGATTACTTATTTACACTTACTCTTTTGTTTCACATGCTAAACTTCTTCACCCAATGGCACTTCTCACTTATCATGACTTGTTTCACATTCATACTCAGCTGACCTACCCTAAACTAGTCACCTATAGTATATAAGAGATGCAACCCTCACTCTTGTATCTTAGCTTTGTTCTTCCTTCTTCTTGTCTTGTAATTCATCTTGTTTATGACCCCACCTTGTGTGATCCCCACATTGGTCTTTGTCCTACCTTTGAGTGGACACTCTTGACCTTCCTTATCCTTATTGTCTGCCTCTGACCATTATTGACTGAACCTCTGCTCATTGGCAATGCCAATATGGGTATCCACATTCCTTATCATGCTTGATTAAAATATATAGCACTTCTAAGGGCTATGTTAGTCCCACCAAGAATGAAGCATAACAACTAGCATCAGTTTCAGGATGTATAGGATGTGAGGAATCCAGATAAGCCAAAGTGGTGATTCAGTAAATCATTTCTTGAGTATGTCAAATACTGTTTGTTGTGCTTCTCCCCAGGTGTAGCATACACCTTTCTTGGTAAGGTTGTTGAGGGGGTGTGTAATCTGTCCAAAGCTGTTAATGAATTATCAATAATAATTATATAAACCAAGGAATGATTGTAGTTGTTATAGTTCAGGATTACATACGCTCTATATTTTTCACTTTACTTTTGCTCATATACATACATCACTGAGTATCATTTTATCTTAGTCATATCTTCTTCCAAAGTCATATAACCAAGTGCACATGACTATGGGAATGTTCACATGACCTGAGGCTAGACCTATGATATCATAAATGTTATCATACCTCATAGTCGTTATCTTTCTCTCATGCTTATTTCCATTATCTTCTTTTCTTCCAGAATATTCTATCTTTGCCTGCCCTAAACCTAATTCAGACTCAGATACTTGCCCTAAAGTACTTGGTCATCACTATATAAACCTCTCCTATAATTCCCTTGTACTTTAGTCCTATTAACTTTGTTCCACCCACCACCTCACAGTGCCTGCGATTTAGTGAAACCACACACTCTCCTCTTGCCAGCCTAGCCCTCTGTTCGGGGCAACTTGAATGTTATATCATCTTGTCTCAGTTGCCATCCCCATCTTCAACCTCATTATCGTTATCCTCATCAACGTCGACACTATCAGTCACCACCTCCTTGTCTCTGTCTTCCTCGTGCAAGTCGTTGTCACAGTCCCTAATAGTAGTTGTTTTAATTTAGTTGAAGCTGGCCATTTCAGAATAGTGTTGACTTTTTGGTTTGCATAGCAACACCATCCTTAGAGATGTGTATTCCTAGAAAGTGAACATCATCAGTATTAAATATGCATTTCTCTGGTTTAGCATAAAGGTCATTTTTGTACAAGTGCTAAAGCACTTCCTTGATGACCTCAGAATGTTCATCATTAGTTTTCTTCTAGGTGAAGATGCACATGTTGTTAAGATAAATGATGACAACTGCATACATATTGTTAAAGATGTCGTTCATTGTCTGTTGAAAGGTTGGAGGAGAATTAGTCATCCCAAAATATATTATGAGAAGTTTATATACTCCTAAGAATGTGATGAAGGTGGCTTTCCATTCATCACCTTCCTTGATATGAATATTGTTGTATCCCCATCAAAAGTTGAGGCATATGAATTTGTCAGCTCCTTTCAGATGGTTAACAAGTGTAGAGATAAGTGGAAAAGGGCAGGAATTCTTGATTGTTCCCTTGTTTAAATATTGTTAGTTTATAATGAGGGGTTTTTCACCAGTCTTCTTTAGAATAAAAAAATACTGGTGCAGTTTGGGAGACTTGGAAGGATGGATATAGCCCTTTTCTTGCTTGCTTTGAATGAAGCTCTGAACTTTATCAATTTCGGTATCAAAGAGTGAAATAACCCTTATCTTCTTTGGGAGGAAATTGGACTTGGGGTCAATGGCATGATCCCATGGCTTGTAGATCAGCATCCATTTGAATTCCTCTTTGTTAAATATGTCTAAGAACTTGTGGTATTGCTTGGGTACTTTCTCTGCAAGACCTTCTTCAATGGACTATACCAGGACCCAATGCTTAGTTGGGTTGGCTTTGCAGTTTTTTGTACATCTATTAAATGTTATGGTTTTGGCCACCCAATTGATGAGTGGATTATGATGATAGAACCAGTCATAACCCAAAATTATTTCATAGGATCCCAGGGTTGTGACTAGTGCATCCACTTCTTTAGAGTATCCATCATAAGAAAGGATGATGGACACATTAAAACTGTATTGCTCTATGGTTGGTTTGATGAGGAAGACAGCGACAAGAAGATGACAGTTGACGATGTTAGCAAGATTGTTGATGACAATGATGAGACAAGCAATGGGGAGATATATCATTGTGAGTCAAAACATAAATGTGCCCCTTGACAGAGAGCAAGGCTGACAAGAGACAGAGAAGCAGTATCCAAGAGCCAAGGGCCCCTTTGTGAGGAGGGAATGCAAATAAATAGAACTAAGATATGAGGGAATTATCCATACTATATAAACCCTCTCTATAATTCCCTCATACTATAGAGAGAGTTTATATAGTATGGATGAGTACCTTAGGGCAGGGTTCTGAGTATGAAATAGTTTAGGGCAAACATGAGATAAAGAATGTGATAGAACATTAAGAAAGGAAATGGTAATAACTGTGAGAATAGAGAAGGACCATGAGATATGAAGTCATCAATGACATCATAAGTCTAGCCTCAGATCATGTGCCAGTTCCTGTGGTCACATATGCTAGTCACATGACTTTGGAAAGAAAGAAATGCTAAGGTAAAACAGTTGCTCAGTGATGTGTAGCATATGAGCAAAAGTGAAGAAAAATAAATAGAAAGCATATGAGGAACTGAACTATAACACACATACTCTTTAATCTCTCTGTGTTTGGAAGAGGTTCTGTCAGTGTTGGTTACCATTATTAAATGTGCAGTTGGGTAAGTGGTAATGCCCATTTTGGTTACCTAATGTTTATTGACAAATGTTTGAACTGCTCCTGAGTTGAGTAGAGCTTTGCTGGAATGGAAAGTCCAGTCTCTGTTTTTCTGGAAATAAATGTCAGTGTTGATATCAAATTCACCTCCTTTAGAGGCATTGGGTTCCTGGTGAGAAAAAGAAACATTGGAGGATTTATATAAGATGAGATAAGAAGAGTGTTCATTTATTAGGGAATTAAGCACACTATTTTTATCTAGTGCCACACTTAAATGAGATGCCCTTTTGGATGTGAGTCTGTACATAAAATTGTTCAATGAGGCTTCGTCATCTGCCTTGCTGTCCATCTCCCCTTCAATATTAAGACAAGAAAAATGATTAGGAGAAGAAAGTGAAAAAGAAAGTGAAGAAAGAAAACTATTGTTTATAGCTGTGTAAGTACCTCCCAGATTTACTCAGCTTTCCCTTTTCCCTTAAGTCCTTCAGCAGCTAGTTGCCAGGCTTCCATCTCAAACAAATCTCTATAGTAGGCTTTCACCTCTTCAGCCATTCAGAGGGAGCTAGAACCTTGTTCCATGATTTGAGTTGTGAGAGTGAGCGGAATCTCCTGATTCTGGTGAGGTGATAGATAAGAGGTGTGACCTGTGAGAGAGTTGAAGATAGAAAGGCCCCTTTGGGCATAATATGGTTTTTTGCAATTATGAGAGAGATATTCTCTCTCATTGCAGTTGAAACATACTCAGGTCTCTGACTGAGCCAGGCTCTGCATCAAGCATATATCCATTGGGGCACCTTGCCCAGATTAGGTGTCAGTGATAGTGAGTAGTTTTACTAACAGCAATAGTGTTTTTCTTCCATTTAGGAAGCATGTTGGTGATGGTGGGATCTCAGAGGAACAATTGAAAGTAGATGTTATAGTTAATATTCTACTTGTAGATGTGGAGAGTGTAAGCATTATTTACTCTAGTGTTAAGTCAGAGAATATTACACTGTTGCATGTAAATCTCAATAAGAAGCTGATCCTATTTGAAGGCATTGAGGCTTTTGTATGCTTCTTCTTTCAATACATCAATCCAGAAGTGTGCTTCCAGATCAAGCCTGACCTTTGCCTAGTTTGGCCATACTAGTGGTTTGGCCAGTGGATCCAGTTCATTGGCTTCTCAGTCATTATAGTGTGTGAGTTGTAACCAGGTGTAATCTGAAGCACAACCCATGAGGTAGAGTAGGGTAGTGGCACATTTTTGTTTGTTAGATAGTCCTATCTGGCAATCTACCCAGGAAGGGATGACATGTTGTTGTTGTATGAGGATGACAAGCTCATTGATGGCATTGACAAGATCAAGGATATTTAACATTTTTACTGTCCTCTATCTTCCAAAAGGACTCTGAGAATGTATTTCTTAGTAGTAGCAGGCAGGTTTCTCAAGTTCATGGTGGGGGTGGAAAACATCTTCATTGAAGGCTCCTTGGGGCCATATAGGATATCACTCTGGGTGAACATAATAGAGGTCTTGTTAGTAGATCTTTCAGTGGCACACTGGTTGGGGTGCAAAGAGGGGTTGTTGGTCTTGGGGATGAGCTTTAAGGACCTCCAGTGGTGGAGTCCAGTTGTTGTTGGGGTCTACTGAGGTGGCAGGCAACAGTGCACAATCTGGTGCTTGATTGCACTACTGTACATTGAGGTGATAAAAGGCTATGGTGGTGGCTTCTCACTAAACTTTGATATGTTTGAGCCATTTAGTATAGCTCATAAAACAGAAAGGGGGAACATAGTGGTTTGACCTTTGATAGTCCTATTCAAGTGTTGCAGACTGCAATAGGTTCAACAAGGAAAATGGAGATGAGAAAGTAGTAAGTAATGATGTCAACATTGACGAGGACAATAAGCACACAGTTGAAGATGGGGATGGCAACCAAGAGGATACAATACATAAACAAGGCTCCTTTGCTGAGGGCTAGACAAGTGAGAGAGAAAGAGTGGTACTCAGCTTTGCTATAGGCTCCTTGTAAAGAGTGGAACAAGTGAATAGGACTAAGGTACGAGGGAATTATAGGATGGGTTTATATAGTGATGAGCAAGTACCTTAGGGCAGGGTTCTGAGTTCTAAATGATTTAGGATAGGCATGGAACATGGAATGTCATGGAATGTTCAAGAAGAAAAGAAGAAGATGGTGATAACTGTGAGAGAAAGATAAGAATTATGAGGTATGATATTATTGATGATATCATAGGTCTAGCCTCAGGTCAGGTGCCAGTTCCTGCAATCACATACACTCATCACATGACTTTGGAAAAGAGAAATTGTCTAAGGTAAATAGTGCTCAATGATGCAAGCATATGAACAAAGGATGAAATAAATAAATAGGGGCATATGGGGCCTGAACTATAACAGTTCCTGTGGTCATGTGTACTAGCCATATGACTTTGGAAAAGAGAAACATCTAAGATAAAACAATGCTTATTGATGTCTAGCATATAAGCAAAGTAAAAGAAATAAAATAGGGGCATACTACTGCCTAAACTATAACAGTAATGATCTAACAATCCTACAAATTGAAACAGCTCAACTCACAATGTACATACTCATTGTCTAGGTTAGCGACACCCATGGCTCAACTCCCAGAGCACTCTATAAGATATCTTATCTTATCGGGTCTTGTGACCTAATCTAATCTCCAACCAATCACACATGGTCTTTTCATCTCAAGACATACAACGGACTTGTCATTCAGACTTCAACATTCAAACCCTAAACCCAGGTTCTAGAGCTATACCATTTTAGTATGCAAAGCCTTCTTTTAATTTCCATGCTGTGCTATGCTTCTTATTTGAAATACAGGAGTCATCATGACTCACTTCTCTTGGTGCACAGCTTCATTTCATATTCATGGCTGTGTGCATAGCACTTATTTGATATTGGGCAGAGGGTTGACCTTTTTATGGTTAAACCCTTCACATGTCGAGTCATTATGACTCAACATGAGTCACAGCATAGCCTCATGTGCATAGACCAGGACCATAATATGTACAAACACTGTAACAGTATATAAGGACTGCAATTAGTGGCCAGAGAACCCTAGAAAAGTTCTCTTAGTCTTTCCCCTGTGAATTAGGTCTTGAGTTCCACTCAAACCCGGTTATCCATTCTCATTCTCATTCCCCTCTGGTGGAATAGTCCTGAATATGTCTCTCTTGGGAGTATAAGCATCAGGGTTGTTTCACAAATGGTCCTTAGTCTAGCCCAGGTCTTCAGTGACATCACACTTGGCATTTATAGCCTTTTTATACAGGTTACTAATCATTGTAACAGCATCCTTTAAGATGATGTGAATTATGTTGAGCATTCTTAGATGGAGAGTTTTGATAATGAACATGACTTTCATACAAAGAAGAGGATGGGAAAATAGATAGATGCAATAGATCACCCAGAATTCATCAGCAAGGATATGATACTAATATCTTCTCTATCCCTTCTCACTGTAGAAGCTGCTATAATCTATATTTTTGTACTCTTATTACTACAAAGTTTAACCCATACCTTTTTGACAATATTATCCTTATATGGAATATGACACTCAACCTATTGAGCTATCACAGATATCAAATACTTCTTCATCTGCTGTAGATTTTAGGATTGGCTAGCCTCTATCTTTTCTTCCAGATGATAAGATTGGGAGATCATTGAGAGTGTGCAAGGGCAAGCATTGACACCTATCCAGATTCCAATTAGGATAGTGCCACTATCTTAATTCTTGAATCCCTTGTTATCTGTGTATAATGATGGAAACTTCTATTTCAGATATCAGGATCCAGATAGTAAGTGATGACAGACTTGGACTATTAGTGTATAATCCACCAAACTTAAAACATTAGAGCTGAAATATAAACAGGTCTGTTGGAATTCTAGAATAACCATATAAATGATGTATTAGGGAAAATAGATGCATTATTCACAGCTTCAATCTTTGAATACCCTTCTACCATCCTTCTCCCACACAATCTGCTTTAGAAAACAACCCCAATCACTTCTCATATTATGATTATTTCTAAACCATTTTCTCATCTTAGCAGGGCTTGATCCAATAGATTTAAATCTATACTCCATTCAATAAAAGAGGGGACTAGAACAATGCTATGTAAATGATTGTCAGATTTTATGATCTTCAACAGGGAGATTAACAAGCCAAATTGTGGTAGAAGGAATAAGGGCAGTTGAACTAGGAGAAAACTCTCCTACAATGCCCAGTTTAAACAAAATTAAGTGAATACCTTGATTGGATTAAATGTTCTATAGCTAAAGATGGTGCATAGCCTGAAAGGAATGTTATTAGTATCCACATAATCCTATGTGATGACTTGATCACCATAATTAAAAGTGACTATAGAAAATACTACTATTTAGGTAAAATTTATTGAATTCAGTTTGCTTCTTAAAGAAGGTGTTAAGCTGCATACAGTACTCTTGATAAAGCTTAGGGGTATATAATGTAAAGCAATCTAGGACACAAGTTTGGAAAGTTTCTATTAAGCAGTGCATGATACTCACTACTGATAAAACCTATGCCTCACTTCATTGCCATATTGTTTAGTATATCTATTGAGAAATGTTTCTTCTTAGATTTAAGTTTTAGGGTCCCAAAAGTCTGAGTGGAAATGAGACAGATCATATTTGAGGGGTAAATAAGGTGCATACCATTGGCCCACCTCTATAGGAAATCCAAAAAGAAACTAAAGTAAAATTGCCTTAGAGTTGTTTCTTGTTTTTTAGAAGCTCTTCTTCTGTCTAGTGTAGTAGTTTACTGATTTCCAAATCTACCTAATGCTATAATAAATCATGGGGACAACCAGCAAATGTGGTAATTATTCAGTCCTATATTACATATGAAGTAAGGGTTTCTGAGACAGAGTAAGAGGAATATATGATCATCCAGAACAACATACACACTAGCCATTATATAGTTGGATTTTGAAACCTCAAATGATATGGTCAGGTGGTGTCTATAGCTTGCCCTTAGAGATCCAACAAGTGGTAAATGCATCTAAGATAGAAGTCATACTGATGGCATTGAATTCTATATGAATAATATAAGGTTTAGTATATCTCTTAGCAAGAGGAAGTGAAACTGTACTGGATTTGAGATGGTTGAACAAGGAATATGGCAATGAGAAGACGATGATAAGTGGGGTCAGCAACAATGTTGATAATAAGGATGAGATGAGCAAGAGAGAGATAAATGGTGGTGAGTTGAATTATACATGAGCCCCTTAACAGAGGGCAAGGCTGGCAACAAAGAGGAGAGCGGTACTCAAGAGCAAAGGGCCTCTACAGAAGGAGGGAATGCAAGTGAATAGGACTAAGATACGAAGGAATTACAGGAAGTGTTTATATAGTATGAGTGAGTACCTTAGGGCAGGGTTCTGAGTTCTAAATAGTTTAGGGTAGATGTGAGAGAAGGAATGTTCTGGAATGTTAAAGAAGAAATAGTAATAACCATGAGAGAGAGATAAGGACCTTGAGGTATGATGTCATTGATGACATCATAAGGCTAGCCTCAGGTCATGCACCAGTTCCCATGGTCATGTGCACTTGGTCATGTGATTTTGGAAAGAAAGAAACACCAAGGTAAAACGGTGCCCAGTGATGCATTGCACATGAGTGAAAGTGAAGAAAAATTAGATAGAGAGTGTACAATGGAACCAAACTACAATAGATTCTATGAGCAAGAAAGGCTTAGAAGGCAGCAGCTATCTTTTCATCCACAAATAGAGTAGCAAAGACATTGGAATCTACAATAAACCCTTCAGTAGCAGCAGCAGAAAGAGCAGCAAAGACAATAGAAGCTACAACAGGCTCTTCAGTAGCAGCAGGAGACAGAGCAGCAAAGACAATGGGAGCAGCAACAAATACTACTACATCAGCAATAGACTTAGGAGCAAAGAATATTGGAGCAGCAGCAGAGAGAGGCACTATAAGCACAGCAGCAAATCTATCAATCTCAGGGGAACAATGCTGTTGATCTAATAAAACAATTTTCTCAAGCTCTACTTTTAGAGGCTCTTAGTGAGCATAGTCAACACTCAGCAGAACAATATGAGCAAGATTAGCAAAAACAACAACAACATTCTCAGTCTAATCCTGGATCTCCTGCTCCATCTTCATCTTCATCTCTATCTCTATCTCCTCCTGTAACCCCTAGGCCATCTGTTCCTAGAAGTCCTTTGCAAATACCTAATCTAAGATCTTCCAGTCCACTACCTCCTATTCCTAATCCTGATCCTGATCCATTAGACTCTAGCTCCAGTAACTCTGAATATGCTCTACCTCTACCTCCTGGACCACATTATATTCCTCCTAGAGGTGAAATATACTCTGAGCCAGTTAAGCACCACTTTTTAGGACCCATGAATATCCAGTGTCCAAAATGCCTTGCTCTTCATTTTATCTCAGAGAAGCTCTCAAACTCTGGTATTCACAATCTATGCTTTGGTCTTTATTGCCTTCAAGGCCAGGTTGCTCTTTCTCCAATCTAGCAGTTGCCATATACTCTTCAGATTCTCTTTGATGATCCTCAGGACAATAGAGACTTTAGAAAAAAAAATCGTCAGTACAACAATGCCCTAGCATTTACTTCAGTAGGTGTAGAGATTGACAGGCACACTGTTCAGGGAGCTGGCCCTATATCATTTTGTATCCATAGCACTCTTCACCATCTCATGGGAGCCCTTATTCCACCATAGGATCTCCAGCCTAGCTATGCTTAGCTCTATATCTATGATCCATAGGAGGCTACAGATAGAAGATTCAACAGAAATCCTGATCTTCAAAGGAACATCTTACTGAATTTGCACAATACCCTCAGAGAACACCACCCTTATGCTCCTCTTTACCAACAGACCTATAAGATTATGAAAGCCAAGCCTCCAGAGCAGTGCACAGGTGTTCAGATGCATCTTTATCTCTAGTAAGGTGCTAATGAAAGAAGGTATAACCTATCCACTGTGAATGAAGTGGCTGCCATTGTGCCTGGTGATGGTTCTCAGATTGTCAGAGCAGACAAGGACATCATATTGCACCTCCAGGGTGGTGATCTTTGTCATATCAGCAGTCTCAACCCATCCTATCTTCCACTCTATTATGTGCTGCTATTTCCAACTGGACAAGAGGGCTAGCATCTGGACATCCCATTGATAATAGCTGGTGAACACCCACATCACTCTAAGAAGGTTACTCAGATCCTTTGGTATGCCTATATATTGCACACAAGACCTTCTCAAATAGAGCTTTCTAATCTCTTTAAGGCTGGTAGACTATTTCAACAGCTTATCTGTGATGCATGGGCTTCCATTGATCAATGCAATCTTATCTGGGTGGCCAACAATCAGATTAGGATTAGAGCTGAGATGTATAGGGGACTCCAAGATCGTTTGGCTCAGGTTGGTGGTGGTCAAAATATGGCTCAGGTTGACAGGGTGATTCTTCCTTCAACTCACAAGGGTGGTCCTTACTATATGCATTAGCTGCTTCAAGATTCTCTAGCCATCTGTAGGGAGTACAAAAAGCCTGATCTGTTTCTTACTATGACTGCCAATAGAGCTTTGCCTAAAATCACAAAAAATCTCTTTCCTAATATATTCTTTGGATTTCTTATGCTTTGGATATAACATCTGATTTTATTTTCTGTATAGGCCAGTCAGCTATGGTCTACACCATTGAGTATCAAAAGAGAGGTTTGCCTCACATGCATCTCTTGGTATTTCTGGAGGAGCAACACAAGATTCATACTGTGGAACAAGTAAATGCCATCATCTCAGCCCAAATTCCTAATCCTACTATCCATCCTCAACTCCATCAGACTATCTCTAAGTACATGCTTCATGGTCCTTGCTCTCCTCAAAGGTGTATTCTGACTATACTCACCCTAAAAACAACAGAATCATCCGAAAGTAACAGAATATCTCTGATAATAGACATATGGTGCCTCATCCTAGGGAATTGCTGGTCAAATTCAACTGTCACATCAATCTGGAGGTCTGTGGGTCCATAAAGGCTGTCAAATACATCCACAAGTACATATGAGTAAAATGTAAAGAAAAATAAATAGAGAGTGTATAAGGAACCAAACTATAACACTAGTCATTACTGTTGCCTCACTCCTCATGCATGGACTACCATCTTTAGGTATACCCTATACCCTAGCTTAGTTATAGCTCCTCTGTCATTATGTTTAGTTTGCTATATAAGCTCAAGGCCTATGATGAGGATCACTATCCTTTCATCATGGTCCTTAGGGGGTCATCCTTCATTCCATAGGCCTAAGCCAGCCTATATACAATGGCTCCCAACTCTTTTGTATTGTCAGATCACCCCATTGCTGAGTCTCTTTGTTACGGGCTGCAATGGCAACAAGTTCAACGAGGAACACTGATATGAGGAGACAATGATGGGTGGTGTCGACATTGACGAGTATGATGATGACAAGGTTAAAAATGGGGATGGCGACAGAGACGAGTTGATATAACATGCAGTGGCCCCTTTACAGAGGGCTAGGCTGGCAAGGAGGAAGAGAGTGATACCACTGAGTTGCAGGCACCTGAAGAGGTGGGTGGAACAAAGTGAATAGGACTAAGGTATGAAGGAATTATAGAATGGGTTTATATACGATGACTGAGTACCTTAGGGCAGGCATCTGAGTCCTAATTAGTTTAGGGCAAGTAGAGAACATGGAATGTCATGGAATGTTTAAGAAGAAAAGAAGCAAATGGAAATAACTGTGAGAGAAAGATAACGAACATGAGGTATGACATCATAGATGATGTCATAGGGCTAGCCTCAAGTCATGTGAGAGTTCCCGCGGTCACATGCACTTGGTCATGTGACTTTGGAAAGAGAAAATGACTAAGTAGAACAGTGCTTAGTGATGCATGCATATGAGCGAAGATATAAGTGAAAAATAGGGTATATGCATGCCTGAACTATAACACTACCCCCCATTCGCCAGATTTGAGGTCCAACTGTGAGTCTGCAAATTTGGCATAGGAGGGTCCGAAGGGAGAGAACAAGGAAAGAAATTGCATATTAGAGATACCCCAAATGGGGTGGGGAGCAAAGGGGTGAGAGTGATGAAAGTCATTGATAGTGTCCTGCACATGTTGTAGATTACTAGCCAGTTCCCAGGTGTGATCCACCTTGTTCCATCCTTTCCAATGGATGAGGTATTGTAATTTGCCTCTCGAAGCCACAATGAAGTCAACTTTGTATTCTTTGTGATGGTCCTCTGTGACCATGATGGCATCTGGTTTAAATACGGGTTGTCCAGCCAGTGGAGCTTTATAGGGTTTAATATGAGAGACGTTGACCATGGGATGGATGGAGGTGGAGGAAGGAAGGTGGAGGGTAACAGCATTAGGAAGGACAGTGGTAATACGGTATGCACCAATGAATTTTTGTGTTAATTTATGCGCAGGTTATGGGAGTGTGAGGTGGTCAGTTGATAACCAAACCAGGTCACCAATAGTATATGATGGAGCGAGAGAATGTTTAGACTCTTGATTTTGCATCATCTGGTCTCTGGATTTAACAAGTGTGGTGGCAATTTCGTTGTGTGACTTTGCCATAGAGGAAGCAAGTGACCCCCCAGGGGTAGTAGAGGAGGAGGGTTCAACTCCTCGTCGTAGATGATAATTACAAGTTATGTTAAAGGGGGTGGTACCGGTGGCAGTGGTCAAGGAGGAATTGTGTATGAATTGCGCCATTTTGAGCCACTCACTCCAAGAGTCCTGTCATTTGGCAACATATTGTTATAGTTCGGGTCCGCGTACACCATAATTTTCACTTTTACTCTTCGCTCATATGCTTGTATCACTGAGCACCGTTTTACCTTAGTTGAATTCTCTTTCCAAAGTCATGTGATCAATACACATGACCGCGGGAAACTTCATGTGATCTATGTCTAGAACAAGTCACGTGACATGAGGCTAGACCTATGACATCATTGATGATGTCATACCTCATGCTCCTTATCTTTCTCTCACGTTTATTCCCGTCTTTCTTCTGGAACGTTCTATGCCTTATCTTCTGCCTGCCCTCATCTAATTCGGACTCAGACAACCTGCCCTAAGGTAGTCAGAATACGTATATAAACCTCTTCCTGTAATTCCTCCTACCTTAGTCCTATTCACTTCGTTCCACCCACCTCCACCGGTGCCTGCAACTCAGTGATACCACTCTTCCTTCCTTTGCCAGTCTAGCCCTCTGTCAAGGGGCCATTCTATGCTATATCGTATTCTCGCTATCGCCGTTCCCATCTTCCAGCTGGTACTCATCGTACTCGTCGACGTTGACCTCGCATCCCGACAACTACTCGTCTCCGTCTTTCTTGTTCAACTCGTTGCTGTTGCAGTCCGTAACACATATGCTCTGAGATATGCTAGTACCTTGTGGTTGATTTGTTCAGTCTGTCCATCCGTCTGCAGATGATACATTGTTGACAGTTTCTGCTGAATCCTCAAGACTTTGCAGAGTTCCTTGGTAAACTCCGACACGAATTGCGGTCCCCTGTCCAAAACGATAGTGTTAGGAAGTCTGTGCATGCACCAGACATAATCTCTAAATAAAAGTGCCAAGTCGGCAGAAGAAGTGGTTTTAGTACAAGGAAATAAAATGATTTCTTTGGAAAAATGATCGACATAACACTGATGGCATCATACCCTTTGGAGGTGGGAAAACCTGTCACGAAATCGATAGATTTGTCAACCCAAGGGCCAGAAGGAATAGGAAGTGGAATTAACTTTCCTGCCAGTGGCTTTGATCATCCCTTTGTGAGGGAGCACACCTGGCAGTGTTCTACATAGGAAGCAATGTCTTTGGCTGTACCGGGCCACCAGTAAAACTGTTTAATGGCACTAATGGTTCAGTCTTGGCCTGGATGGCCTGCCATTGGAGAATCATGAAAAAGTGAAATGAGTTCATTATGAAGAGAAGGGGGCACAAAAACTATGCTGTTCAAAGATCAGAAGATTTTGTCCTGTGCGTAATATTTGTATTTGTTTATGGCATCCATGCCTAATTGTTCTGATTCATTCATCAGTTTTGTTTCGAAATTAGGATAAAGGGAAGTAGAAATGATTGCTTTGACTCCTGTAGAGCCAAAACCTTTTTCATCTCATTCCAACTCCTCTAGAGTCTTTTCTTCGGTTAGTATCAGATTTTCTATTTTTTCAATAATTAGTTGCACAATATGATCATGTTTGGAAATGTGAAAAGATGTGTTGGCATGATTGAACAGAATAACCCCAATTTCTCCCCTATAATCGGCGTCAATGACTCCAGCCATGACATCAATTTTATGTTTGAAAGCAAGACCCAATCGAGGGGCAATCCTGCCATAGGTACCAAGGAGAAGCTGAATTTTGACATGGGTGGGTATGAGGAGTTGGTCGTGGGTGGGAATGTCGAAATTAGCGGTAGAGTAAAGATCGAAGCCTGCTGCGGCAGAGGATCCCTTGGTGGGTAGGTGAGCATTGGTAGAGGTAAGGGAAACGGGAATAGATAAGTTGGAAGACTGTAAAACAGTGAAAGGAAAGACGGTGATATTTTCATTAAGGTTATCGATTGCATCACCATGGTCAGGATGACGAGAGAGTGTGTCAGCACGTCCATTCATGTTGCCGGGTTTATAAATAAGTGTATAGTTGAATTCCTGTAAAAGCTCATACCAGCGAGCTTGTCATCCTGATAATGTCTGTGGTTTTTTCCAATATTTGAGATTTTTGTGATCTGTCCAGATCTCAAAGTCAGTTTTTCCAATAAGATAGTGATGCTACTCCTCCAGAGCACATATAATAGCTAGCAACTCCTTATCGTAGACTGGGTAGTTGCATTCAGCTGAAGAAAAAGAATGAGAAAGAAAAGTGTAAGGGCGCCATAACTTATCCTCCCCTTGAACTGATAATACCGTGCCAGTGGCGATATTGCTGGCGTCCGTTTCCAATCGCATTGGTCATGAGGAATTGGGATATGCCAGCAGAGGGGCTTCCATGAATTGTTTTTTAAGCGTGTCAAACGCATTTTGCTGAGCGGTCCCCCAAGTGTATGGTATATTCTTTTTTGTTAAGTCATTAAGGGGATGCACGATTTGTCTGAATCCTTGAATAAAACATCGATAATAATTACATAACCCCAGAAATGATTGTAGCTGTTTGAGCTTTGTTGGTGCTGGCCATTCCAAAATGGTGTCAACTTTCTTGTGTTGCATAGATACTCCATCTTTGGAGACGTGCATTCCTAAGAAATCAACATCGTCAGCATTAAAAACACATTTTTCTGGTTTGGCATATAAATCATTCTCATGCAAGCACTGAAGAACTTCTTTCACAATCTCCGAATGTTCTTCATCTGTCTTTTTGCGTGTGAAGATACACATATCATCGAGATAGACAATAACGATGGCGTACATGTCGTTGAAGATGTCATTTATCATCTGTTGAAATGTTGGGGGAGAGTTAGTCATGCCAAAATACATTATGACTGGTTCATAGGCACTGAGAGGGGTGACAAATGCCACTTTCCATTCATCTCCTTCTTTGATGTGGATGTTGTTGTATCCCCAACGGAGATCAAGACAAGTAAACTTGTTGGCATCTTTCAATCGATCTACGAGAGAAGAAATGAGTGGTAAGGGATAAGAGTTTTTTACTGTTCCCTCGTTTAGATATCGGTAATCCATAACTAGCTGTTTTTTGCCAGTCTTTTTTGGAATAAAAAATATGGGAGCCATTTGAGGAGATTTTGATGGGCGAATGTAGCCCTTTTCTTGTTCTAATGCGATAAAGTTCTGGACTTCTTCGATTTTGACGTCTGAGAGTGGAATAACCCAACCCTTTTTTGGAACAAAATTGGGTTTAAGATCAATAGCATGGTCCCAAGGTTTTCGAATTGGCATTCATTTTGATTCCTCTTTACTGAAGATGTTGAGGAATTCGTGATATTGTTTTGGAACCTTTTCTGCAAGTCCTTCTTCAATGGTTCTTACAGGGACCCATTGCATCGTTTGATTGGCTTTGCAATGTTTGGTGCATCTGTTGAAGGTTACGGTTTTAGCTACCCAATCAATGAGGGGATTGTGCTGGTAGAACCAGTCGTAGCCCAAGATCACTTTGTGGGATCCTAGGATTGCGACCAGCACATCTATGCCTTCGGCATGTCCGTTATAAGATAAAACAATTGAAACATATTCATGGATCATCCTATGTTTTGAGGATGACCTGTCTGTGTTAGTTATGTTCATTGGGTTCGAAAGGGGATGAGTCATGATTCCCATTTCTGTTACCTAATGTTTATCGACAAAAGTTTGAACTGCTCCGGAGTCGAGGAGTGAGGAAGTGGTTCGAAAGGTCCATTCACCTTTCTTATCCTGAAAATAAATATCAGTGTTAATGTTGAACTTGCCTCCTTGAGAGGCATCAGGTTCCTGATGAGAGAATGATGACTGGGGGGATTTATATGAAGAAATTTGAGAAGATCATTCATTCAATAGGGAATTAAGTGCACTATTATTTTCCGGTGCCACACTCAAATGAGATGTCCTTTCGGAAGTGAGTCCGTATACAAAATTGTTCAAAGAGGTTTCAGCCTCAACTACCTCTCTGTCCATCTCCCCTTCGATAGGTAAGATAGCAAAACAATTTGAAAAAGGAATTGATGAAAGAAAACTATTGTCCTTAGCCAAGTAGGTACCCCCCGGATCTACTCGGCTGGCTCTTTTCCCTTTAGTCCTTCAGCAGCAAGGTGTCAGGCTCTTGTCGTGAAGAGATTGAAGTAATACACTTGTGCTTCTTCATTTTGCCAATCTGGAATTGATGAAGCACATGAGTGGGAGGAGGAGGCAGAGGAATTGTTAGCCATGACAGAGGCAATGGCCATAGAGGGAGCAAGGGGTATTTCTCAGTTTTGACAAGGCAGATAAGATGTTCTTCCTGTCATGGGGTCAAATGCAGGATGCTGCCTTGGTTTCCTTGGTTCCTTACAGTTCTGGGAAATGTGGCCCTTTTTGCCACAGTTATAACAATCCCGATTGTTGACTCAGGGTGGATTTTGGACAGCATGTATGTCCTACATTGGGGCCCCTTGACCTGGTTGAGTGCTGACTGCCGTGAACTGTGGTTCTGAGCGGTACTGGTTTCTGGGAATGAAGTTACTTTTACTCCTTTCCAAGCGTATCTTGTGGAACATCTTTCCGATCTCGATGGCAGTGTCTTCCCACATTTCGAGATCTTCCTTGATGGCAGGACAGCGGAGGCAAACTTGTAAGTAGATGTTGTAATCAATACTTTCTTTGTAGAGCTGGAGGGCGATGTCCAGCTTCATTTCTGCATCGATTTGTAGCAAGTTGAATTGCTGCATGTATACCTCAATAGGGAGGGATCCTTGTCGCAAAGCAACCAACTTTTTGTATGCCTCCACTTTGAGCACATCTATCTGAAAATGTTTCTCGATATGTTCCTTAAGTATTTTCCACATTGGCCAGAGACCCTTAACTGAGTACTGTTTGATCATTACCCGAGTGAAGTCCGCAGCTCTTCCATTCATTCAGAGAAGAACTGCAACTGTCCATTGATGATTGTCGAGGTTTGGTTGACAGTCAACCCATGCACCTATCTTGATCCACCAGATGCAGAATGTGTTTCGATCGTCATCCCAGGTGCCAGGATTGACAAAAGCCTTGTATGCATTAGATGAGGAGGCGGAGGAGGTCGTTTGATTTTGGATTAGGGTTTGCATGGCCACGGCCATGAGCATCATTCATTTGGACAGATCGTCCCATAGCTGGTTACCAGACATCCTTACTGTCCGCTATCTTCCAAATGGACTCTGTGGATTTCACTGATAATGGGTGGGCTTGATGATCTGGGAATGAGGATGAAGAACACAAAGGTCTTCTGGATATTCTTCGATGGGGCATATATACTTCGGGTGTCGAGCCTTTTTTACTCAAGGGATTCTCTTCCTTCATAGGTACAATCCATTAGTACTGTCTGGTTTGGGCGTGTGGTCATTCAGGTTGACTGATGGAGCTGGTAATGGTTCTTGCGGGGGTGTCGGGATATGGTCTTGTACATTGAGACAGTAAAATGCTAGGGCTGCTACCTCTTTCTGGACTTCAATATGTTCAAGCCACTTAGTACATGTCATAAAAAGTAGAAGGGGGAACACAGCGTGGTCCGGCTTCCAATAGTCCTATTCAGGTGTTACGGGCTACAACAGCAATAAGTTCAACGAGGAACACTGATATGAGGAGACAATGATGGGTGGTGTTGATGTTGACGAGTATGATGATGATGAGGTTGAAAATGGGGATGGTGACAGAGACAAGTTGATATAACATACAGTGGCCCCTTTACAGAGGGCTAGGCTGGCAAGGAGGAAGAGAGTGATACCACTGAGTTGCAGGCACCTGAAGAAGTGGGTGGAACAAAGTGAATAGGACTAAGGTACGAAGGAATTATAGGATGGGTTTATATACGATGACTGAGTACCTTAGGGCAGGCATCTGAGTCCTAATTAGTTTAGGGCAAGTAGAGAACATGGAATGTCATGGAATGTTTGAGAAGAAAAGAAGCGAACGGAAATAACCATGGGAGAAAGATAACGAACATGAGGTATGACATCATCTATGATGTTATAGGGCTAGTCTCAAGTCATGTGAGAGTTCCCGCGGTCACGTGCACTTGGTCATGTGACTTTGGAAAGAGAAAATGACTAAGTAGAACAGTGCTCAGTGATGCATGCATATGAGTGAAGATATAAGTGAAAAATAGGGTGTACATGTGCCCAAACTATAACACTCTTGGGTATTGACACTGCCCTTCTCTTTACCTTTGTTGCAACCTCAGTATAGGCATGGGGCTGCTCTAGATGAGTAGTTGCCCATGTTCTCAGTCATCACCTCATTCCTCATTGATGTCTATAACATTAACCTCTCTAGAAGTTAACCCTTCCTCTTTCCTTTTCCACATATACTCTTGCCCATCAGACCCAATCCTGTTGATTTTGATTTCATCTGATCATATAACCCTTTTCCAGTCCTCCACAGTCCAATGTTGATACTTGAGAGCAAAGGCTAGCCTCCTTTTCCTATGGATAGCTGAAAGAAGTGGTTTCTTTGTCTTTACTACAGCTTTAAGTAAGATCTCCTTGAGAGTATTTCTCACTGTTTGGGAGAAGACAGGAGAGTCAAAAATAGAGTTGATGAATTGTGTAGCTTGTACAGCATTTTTGGCCTTGCTAGTTATAATTTGCTACACAATAGCTCTTTTATTGGTATCAGAAAGCTTAGTTGGACGACCACCATGAAGTCTAGGCATTTCTGATTGGATTTCCTGAAGGACTTGAGCCACTGTAGGCTTTCCTAGGCCAGTCTGGAAGGCAATCTTCCTGGTAGAAAGGCTATGAGAAGAGAAAGAGATGATATTTTGTTTTTGAGAGAGAGAAATGGGTCTTATGGTGATGGTGGGAAAATAAGCATAGAATAGTGAGGGTTTATATAGTGGGTTGACACACAGTTACATAAAGATGACATAAAAGAACCCTTACTGAATATATGTAATGATATTACAGCATGCAGGGTCTAATATATGTAATTGAAACTTAAAGTCAAAAAACTGTCTGTATAACATATCATTTTAAAATGACTGCCATTCATTCGTCTCTTCATTAAAGCTCTTGATTCCTGGATGGATAGAAAGCCCTGAATTAGTAGAGGATGGAATCCTCTTATAGCTTAGATAGGGGGTAAGTGCTATTGCCATTGAGAGCTTTTAATGCAAAATGTGCAAACATGTGGACAGTTTTTTGAGCCACTGTATGAGTGAAAGTGAAAAAAAAAAAAAAATAGAGAGCATATGAGGAACTGAA
The DNA here is from genome assembly GCA_003316335.1 of Hemileccinum impolitum. NCBI lineage: Eukaryota > Fungi > Basidiomycota > Agaricomycetes > Boletales > Boletaceae > Hemileccinum > Hemileccinum impolitum. The sequence goes on from QFEQ01000601.1 coordinate 33,500, forward strand.
CTATAATAATATGGTCCAAGAGCTATGTGCTATGTAGTGGCTTTTGAGATATAATGGTATCCCAAATGTGAAGGGACAAAGGAGTAAAGCTCAAGTAGGAACACTTACTTAAGGCTAATGATCTAAGATTGGACCAAGAGTTTTGTTCTGAGAATTAGAGCAGTGAAGTGTTATAGTTTGGGCCCTGTATGCCCCTATTTAATTATTTCATCCTTTACTCACATACTTGCATCACTATTATAGTTCGGTTCCTCATATGCTCTCTATTTATTTTTCTTCACTTTCACTCATATACTATATAACACTGAGCACTGTTCTATCTTGGCATTTTTCTCTTTCCAAAGTCATGTGACCAAGTGCATGTGACTGTAGGAGTTGGCACCTGACCTGAGGCTAGTCCTATAATATCATCAATGGCATCATATCTCATGGTATTCTTCTTCTCTTATGGTTATTACCATTTTCCTTCTTCAATATTCTATCATATTCTTTCTCTCACATTTGCCCTAAACTATTTAGAACTCAGAGCCCTACCCTAAGGTACTCCCTCATACTATATAAATCCAATCTGTAATTCCCTCATACCTTAGTCCTATTCATTTGCATTCCCTCCTCTTGTAGGGACCCTCTGCTCTTGAGTATCACACACTTTCGTCTTCACTAGCTTTGCCCTCTGTCAAGGGGCTTGTCTATGCTCAGGCTTGCCATCATCTACCTTCCTATTGCTCATCTGATCCTTGTCATCAATATTGTCGCCGATCTCACTTCTCATCATCTTCTTGTCACCACTTTCCTCATTCAACTCTCTCAAGTCTAGTACAGTTTCAATCACTAAGCACTGTTTATCTTGGACACTTTCTCTTTTCCAAAGTCATGTGACTAGCACACATGATCATGGGAACTGGCACATGACCAGAGGCTAGACCCATGACATCATTGATAATGTCATGCCTCCAGATCCTTATCTTTCTCTCACATTTATTTCCATTCTCTTCTTTTCTTCTCAAATATTCCATGACATTCCACATTCTATGCTTGCCCTAAACTATTTAGAACTCAGAACCCTGCTCTAAGGTACTCACTCATCACTATATAAACCTCTCCTGTAATTCCCTTATACCTTAGTCCTATTCATTTGTTCTGCCCACTATCTACAGTGCCTAGTGCAATCTGAGTACTACTCTCTGCTTCTTTGCCTGCCTAGCCCTCAGTCAAGGGGCCATTGCATGTATTGTATTATCTCCATCACTGTCATCATCTTTAACCTCATCCTCATCATCCTTATTAATACTGACCTTGTCAATCATTATCTTCTTGTTTCAGTCTTCTTCGTCCAGCTAGTTGCCATCTGCAACACTTAAATAGGACTGCCAGAGACCAAACTTACTATGTTCCCTCTTTCCTTGTATATATTCAGAACTAAGTGGCTAGAATGCATCAAAGTTCAGAGAGAAGCTGCTGCCCTTGTATTTTATCATCTTAATATTCAGCAGCACAATTAAGCACCAGTCTGTGCACCAGCACCCACAGCCTCTATTGACCCTAATAATGACTGGATTCCACCACTGGAGATTCTTATAGCCTGCCTCAGAGAAAGGCAACCATTACCCATGTCTTGACCAGTGCACCCTCATTGTTATGCTTTGTTCTTGGTGGGACTAATGTAGCCCTTAGGAGCACTGTGTAGTTTAATCAAGTGTAACAAGGAATGTGGATACTTGTGTTAGCATTGCCAATAAGCAGAGATTTGGTTGACAATGGTCAGGGGCAGACAATGAGGACAAGGAAGGTCAAGAGCATCCACTCAAAGGTAGGATGAAGGCTGATGTGGGGATCACACAAGGTGAGGCCATAAACAGGATGGATTGCAAGGTAAGAATAAGGGAAAACAAAGCTAAAGTACAAGAGTGAGGGTTGTGTCTCTTATATACTACAGATGACTAGTTTAGGGTAGGTCAGCTAAGTATGAATGTGAAATGAGTCATGATGAGCAAGAAGTGCCATTAGGTGAAGGAGCTTAGTATGTGAAATGACAGAGTAAGCATAAATGAGTAATTGGCCAATGATGACAGATACTTAGTAAGTGAGAATGACAATGAAGAGAAGCATGATAACTCATGTGTGCAAAAGGTGCACTCCCATAGGAATGACTGTAAACAAGTAGAGTTGGGCCTATGAGTGAGCAAGTCAAACAAGAAAAGAAAAGGAAATTGTAACACTCGTCATTGTCACCAACACTGACAAGACCCTTGCTACATTTGCTCTGACTTTCACCCACTTTGGGATTTAGGAGCTCCCAATCACTCTATCCTCTGCCCCTGAATTGCCTTGAACAAGCCTGCTCAGTACCACTGAGAATTTGCATCCCTAGAGACTACTTGGAAGATAGCAGTCAGTAAGAATGTCTGGAAATCAGCTATGGGACAACTTGTCCAAGCAGATGACTCTCATGGCTGCTGCTATGCAATCCCTAATATAACAACAAGCCACTGCTGCTGCTGCTGCCACTGCCACTCCTGTCTCTCTTCCCCCATCAAATGCATATAAGACTTTTGCCAATTCTGGCATCTAGGATGGTAATTGTAACACATTCTGCAACTAGTGGATGTGTATAGGTGCATGGGCCAACTGTCAACCAGGGCTCAACAATCGACGGAGGATCTTGCCATTCTCCTTCAAATAACTGACAAAGCCTCAGACTTTGCTTGGATAACTATTGATCAATATACAAAAACTGGCATTTGGCCTGTCTGGTCAATTCTCAAGGACCTCATCAAATAACATTTCCAAATTGATGTACTAAAGGTAGAAGTGTACAAAAAGCTCCTCGTGGTTTGACAAGGCAACCTTCCTATTAAGGTCTTCATGCAGCAGTTTAATCTGCTCCAGATTGATACTGGACTTGGAGACAATTTCATTCTTCAACTCTTTAAGGAAAGTATCAACTACCAGATTTATTTACAGATCTGCCTGCATAAACTAGTTGTCAAGGACAAACTTGACAAGTGGCAAGAAGCCACTATCAAGATTGGTAAATTGTTTAATAAGATGTGGGTGAAAAGAAGTAAGGCTGGGGTGGTCCTGACTAACCAACCTTGGTCTGAGCCACAATTTACAGCAGTTGAACTCCAACCAGGGCAAGGCACACCCATGGATACAAGAGTGGTCCAATTTCCTCCTCGACAGGAGACTAGGGACTGCTACAACTACAGAGAAAATGGGCACCTCTCCTGTAACTGCAAAAAGCCATGCTGCCCTCAAGGATGTCCCACTTTTGACCCCATGATGGGTCAAACACATTATTTGCCACCACACCACAATCAGGAGATTCCATTAGCTTTCTCTACTATGATAATGGAACAAGGACCTAGCTCTGAGGCAGCTCCTTAGATGACTGAAGAGGCGAAAGTCTATTACTGTGATCTTTTTGAGATGGAAGCCTGACAGCTAGCTGCTGAAGGACTTAAGGGAAAAGACAAGACTGAGTAAATCTAAGAGATACTTACTTAGCTAAGGACAATAGTTTTCTTTCTTCTATTCCATTTTCTTTTTCTCTATCACATAATCATTTTTCTTGTCTGGATATTGAAGAGGAGATGGACAGTGAGGCAGATGACAAAGCCTCATTGAACAATTTTGTGTACAGTCCCACATCTAAAAGGGTGTCTTAATTGAGCACAGCACTGGATCAAAATAGTGTATGTAATTCCATTATGAATGAATGTTTTTCTCATCTTTCCTCTTATAAATCCTCCAGCACTTCCTTTTCTCATCAAGAATCCAATGCCTCTAAAGGAGGTGAATTTGATATTAAAACTGATGTTTATTTTCAGAAAGATAGAGCCTGGACCTTCTATTCTAGCACCACTCTACTTAACTCCAGAGCAGTTCAAACATTTGTAAACAAACATTGGGTAACTGAGATGGGTATCACCACTTACCCCACTGTACACCCAATCATGGTAACCAACACTGATGGAACTTCTTCCAAGTATGGAGAAATCAAAGAGTACATATCTATTATTCTCTCATACAAAGGACACTCTGAAGAAGTGGATGCACTAGTTGCAATTCTGGGATCCTATGAAATTATTCTGGGGTATGATAGGTTCTACTACCATAATCCACTCATTAATTGGTTGGCCAAAACCATAATGTTTAATAGATGCACAAAAAACTGCAAGGCAGACCAGACCAAACAATGGGTTCTGGTAAGATCCATTGAAGAAGGTCTCACAGACAAGGTACCAAAACAGTACCATGAATTTCTTGACATATTTTATTTAGTAAAGAGGAATCCAAACAGATTGTCAGTCCGCAAGCCATAGGACCATACCATCAACCTCAAACCCAACTTCCTTCCAAAGAAGGGATGAGTCATCCCATTCTCTGATACTGAAATCAATGAAGTCCAGAACTTCATCAAGGGTAAGCAAGAGAAGAGTTATATTTGCCCTTCTAAGTCTCCTCAAACTGTGCTGGTATTTTTTATTCCAAAAAAGAAAAGGGTAAGAAGCATCTTATCATGGACTACTAATATTTAAACAAGGGAACTGTTATAGGGCACAGCTTGTCCTAAACTCTCTCTATTAGTTCTCTGGACTAACATTGGTTTACTCTTACAATTATAGATGTTTACCTTAGCGACTATGATAACTCACTTGACCCTTACCATTAGTCTTATCCTTGTCACTGATTAGATCTTCCCACAGTTATCTCTATTGATCTGAGATAGATCCCATCTGGATCTCTGCCACAATCCAATCTACAATTAGGTTCAGATGTAGCCTTTGCTTCCATTCTTCTTATCCACACTGCGTCCTCTGTTACAGATTATCCTCACCTTCTCCTTCTATGAGTACACTTCATTCCTACTTCTTACTTTATGCTCATGTTCTTCTTCTTTCTTTCATCATGTGACCATGAGACATCTCACATGGTTAGATCTTCAAGCTGATCATAGATCAGATCTGGGGGATCTAATTGAGATCACCTTAAGACTAGGCTTCTTTTTCATTTCCACTCCACACCTCTGCCTCATTGCACACTTCTTAACTTCTCTTCTATTCCCCATTCTCATGTATTCCCACTCCACTTCTCATGTCGTCCTCATGGACTATCAGTCAGTGCACCTTTACTCATATTTAAACCCTAGACTATAGTAGCCAGTACTTCTCAGTTCTGTCAACTTTCATCTTAGAGATTTAATCCATTGTTTCCTCTTACCTCATCACTAAATCCCTTCAGTTGGTTCCTAAACCCAACTATTGGTCTCTGCACCTCATATAGAAACTCTTGAACTCTTCACATACCCTCAAGTCTTCATGCTAAGCTCATCATCTCATCCATTCCCATCTCCACCGTGCTCACACTAGTTGAACCAGTAACACCTTGGTATAGGTATTGGGCTGCTCTAGATAAGTAGTTGTCCATGTTCTCATCATCACCTCATTCCTCATTGATGCCTATAACAGGAATCTCCTACCCTCTCCTACTCATTTCCTCTCTCATTGATTGTCTTAAAGGAGTAGACAAGTTTACCTGCCTCAATCTTTGGTGGGGATATAATAATGTTCATATCAAGGAAGGCAATGAATAGAAAGCCACCTTCATCACTCCTTTGGGCACTTATGAACTGGTAGTAATATATTTTAGGATGACTAATTCCCCTCCTACTTTTCAACAGATGATGAATAACATCTTTAATGATATATACACTGTCATCATCATTTATCTCGATGACATGTGTATCTTTACACAAAAAAAGACTGATGAGGAACACTCCGAAGTTGTAAAGGAAGTCCTCCAGTCCTTGTGTGAGAATAACCTTTATGCTAAACCTGAAAAATGCATATTTAATGCTGACAATGTCAATTTCTTAGACATGCACATCTCCAAAGATGGTGTAGTTATGCAGACCAAGAAAGTTGACACCATTCTGGAATGGTCAGCCCCAACTAAATTAAAACAGCTTCAATCTTTCCTTGGACTCTGTAATTATTACCAACAATTTATTAATGGCTTTGGACAGATTGTGAGGCCTCTTAATGATCTTACCAAGAAAGGCATACCCTATACCTAGGGAGAGGCACAACAAAAAGTGTTTGATACACTAAAAAAACAATTCACTAAAGCACCCCTTTTGGCTTACCCAGATTTCTTGCATTCTATGTGCCTTGAAACTAACACTAATGATATCACCACTGGAGCAGTACTCTTGATCCAAGGGGAGGATAATTTATAGTGCCCATGCACTTTTCTTTCTCACTCATTTTCTTCGGTAGAATGCAACTACCCAGTTTATGACAAGGAGTTACTTGCTATTATATGCACTCTTGAAGAGTGGCACCATTACCTTATTGGAAAGGCTGACTTTGAGATTTAGACAAATCATAAAAATCTCAAGTACTAGAAGAAGCCACAGACACTATCTGGACAACAAACTCACTGGCATGAGTTACTTCAGGAATTCAATTATACCCTTATTTACAAACCAGGCAACACAAACAGATGTGCCAATGCTCTTTCCCATTACCCAGACCACAGGGAAACCATTAATAATTTAAATGAGAACACCACCATATTCCCCTCTACAGTTCTCCACTCTTCTAATTTATCTACCCCTGTCTCCCTTACCTCTCATGATGCTTGTATCCCCACCAAGGGTTCTCTTGCTGCTGTAGGTTTCAACCTTTACTCCACTGCTGATTTTGACATCCCTACCCATGACCAACTCCTCATCCTCACCTATGTCAAGATCCAGCTCACCCTTGGTACCTATGGAAGAATTGTCCCCCACTCGGATCTCACCTTCAAACATAAAATTGATATTATGGCCAGAGTCATTGATGCCAATTATAGGGGAGAAATTGGGGTAATTCTGTTCAACCATGCTAACACCTCTTTTTATATATCTAAACATGACTGTATCACACAACTAATTATTGAAAAAATCAAAAACACATCTCTTACAGAAACCACAACTCTAGACAAGTCACAACATAATGACAAAGGCTTTGGTTCCATGGGAGTACAAGCTATCAGTTCCATATCACTCTCTATGAATTTTGAAACTAAATTATCTCTTGAATCCAAACAGATGAATGTTGATGCAATCAACAAATATGAATACTATGCCACAGATACATTATTTCACAAATTGAATGGCATTGTCTTTGTGCCTTCTTCTCTTCATACAGAACTCATTTCTCTCTTTCACAATTCCCTAGTAGCAGACCATCCAGGCCATGACAAAACCATAGATGCTATTAAAAATATTATTGGTGGCCTGGCACTGCCAAGGATATCACTTCTTATATAGAACACTGCCAGGTGTGCTCCCTCATGAAGGGTTCATCAAAGCCACCAGCAGGAAAACTTCTTCCACTTCCTATCTGTTATGCTTTGTCCTTGGTGGGACTAATGTAGCCCTTGGGAGTGCTATATAGTTTAATTAGACGTGATGAGGAACAGGGATACTCATGTCAGCATTACCAATGAGCAGAGATCCAGTCAATTAAGGTTGGGGGCAGACAATGAGGATGAGGATGGTCAAGAGCATTCATTCAAGATAGAACGAAAATCAATGTGGGGATCACATGAAGTGAGGCCACAGATGCAGTGATTTGCAAGAAGCAGAAAGTACAAGGGAGAACCAAGCTGAAGTACAGGTGAGAGGGTTGTGCCTCTTATATACTATAGGTGACTAGTTGAGGGCAGGTCAGCTGAGTGTGAATGTGAAATGAGTCATGGTGAGTGAGAAGTGCCATTGGGTGAAGAAGCTCAGCATATGAAATAAACAAGTAAGTATTAATGAGCAATTGGCCAATGATGACTTATGCTTAGTAAGCAGGAATGACAAAGAAGTGGCATGGTGGCACATGCATGAGAAAGGTGCACTCCTGTGGGAATGACCATGAACAAGTAGGGTTGAACCTACAAGTAAGTGAGTCAAAAAGAAAAAGAAAAGGAAATCATGATATTACCCCCTGAGTACATCTGAAACCACAGTGAGGATCCAATAACATTGGAGAATAGGAAAGAGGACCCCAGTGAAAGACAGCATGGGGTCAGAAGTGAAGCTGACTAGAAATCTAGTGCAATATGGCCAGGAGAGCCAGTGATATTGGCCCAGGTGGTACTATCATATCCCAGATTGTTGTCCTCATAGAGAGAGGGGCTATGAGGGAGTGGAGGAATCGGGGAGACAATGTGATGGGAACAGATATGGTATGAGGGACCGGAACTGGAGTGGGACATGTGTGAGGAGTGTGAGAAGTGGGAAGGCAACGAATGTTATATAGACGAGGATGATGAGGTCTGAGGAGGGGGTGCCCAGTGATGGGCTGGATAGTGGATCTGGGCATGGCCAGAGGCCCAAGAGAAGCAGATAGGGTATTGATAGAAGGGATAGTTGATGTGCACATGGCCAAGGTGGTGGTATTGGAAACAGGTGGTATGATAACAAAGGTGTGAAGATGGGAGTGGATGACTCCTGTTGTGGCTGGTCCACCAGACCTTGGCACACTTGAGGGAAAGGGTTTCCTCTACATTGAGAAAGGATGATGAGGCTGATGGGGATTAGTGATGGATGGGGATTTGGACCAGAGGGGGTTGAGAATGCTCTCTTGCGAGGGCTCAGGTATAATGGTTGACATTGAGGAGGAACTCTCTAAAGGAGAGTTCATGCGAAATGGTGGTTAGAGAATGACAGAGTTAGAGTCTTACATTATGTAAGGTTAATTGTTCAAATGTAGTGAGGGCATTGGCAGTCTAATGGCTAATAAGAGGGTGGAGGTATTCCACCTACAAGAAGGCCTGGTACAAGATGAGGAGGGTGGAGCCCATATCAAGGTGTGCAGAGGTCAGGACTACAAGATGTGAGTCCAGTATGTGGGACAGGATGTCCTCCTGGTACTGTAGATGTCATGGATTGTTTCAGTGCAGGTTTGGTGGGCATACATTGGGAGGTCTACAGAAGGAATAGAAAATGGGTAAGGTATAGGAGAGATAGAAGAAGAAGACCACAAAGCAGAAGCATGGCTCCAGCCTGCTTGGGCAATGATGGAGTCATTGTTGGTAGTGGAGTCAACAATCTGGAGGTGGAGCAGGAGTTCAGACAAGAGTTCCTCAATGGAGGAATAAGACAAAGGTGATGAGGTAGCAGAGTTGGCAGGGGTAGCAGGGACAGAGGTGATGGGACCAATGGACATGCTGCATAGGTAGATAATGGTGGGTGTCTGAGGAGGAGAGGGAATCAAAGATGGTGACACTTTTTATAGTCACCTAGAATCTCTACAGAATGTTTCAAATTCCACTTGGGAACCTATGGGTCTTCTTTGGCAGTGTAACCCTTCCATTAGATCAGAAAGGAATGGAAGTGGGCAGTTCTGCAGTATTTCAGGATATGATTAATTTTGTATTCCTCCTCACCTTCTACAAGTTCCAGCAGAGGAGCAGGGAAGTTTGGACCATATACATCTATTTCACGATAGGGTGTTAGGAGTGAGACATGGAAGACTGGATGAATTTTCCTGGTCTTGGGAAAGTGGAGTTTGTACATAATTGGGAACAGTACCTTGGTAATGGTAAAAGGTCCTTTGCATTTTGCTATGAACTTGGAGTTGATGACCACATGTTTCAGGTTGTGAGCTTCTAACCAGACTTTATCTCTGAGGATGAATGGGGTGAAACATTGACAGGAATGGGCTGCCATGGTTTGGCAGGCAAGCTTGTGAGCAGTGAGGGTCTGTAGATGGGTTTTGACAGAAGGGAGTTCTATCAATGAGAGGACCAAAGGTAGGGCTTGGGGTTCAAAGCCCATTATGAGAAAGAATGGGGATTTGCTAGTGACAGAATGGGGCTGGTGGTTGTGTATGAATTCCACTAAGGGAATTAGGGAGGACCAAGAAGAGGGGGAATTGCTGTAGAAGATTTGAAGGTAGGTTTTAACCTCCTGGTTGATGTGTTCTGTTTCACCATCAGTCTGAGGGTGATAGGCCATAGACAAGGCTAGATCATAGGAAAGGAGGCTATTGAGTTCCTTGGAGAAGGCTGAGGCAAACTAAGGACCACAATCAGAGATGATATTGTCATATAAGCCAAAATGGGAAAAGACCTTATCAAAAAAGAGGGAGGTGATGCCCTCAGTAGTGATGGTAAAGGTAGTGGGGCAGAGAATTATCCCCTTCATAAGCCCATGGTCAACCACAACTAATAGGAAATCAAAGCTGGAAGAAGACAGGAGGCCAGTGATCAGGTCATAAGAAACCTGCTGGAAGGGACAGGTACAGGAGGACCAAATAGGGGTGAGTGGGGGAACTGTGGGATGGATGTTTGCCTTGTTACATTGGCAAACAGCATAGCCTTTGACATACTTCCATATAAAGTGCACAAGACCAGGCCACCAATACTGATCAATGACAAGCTGACGAGTTTTAAGGTACCCAGAGTGGTGTGCTGTTTTATGGTCATGGCACCCAACCACCACATCATGATGGAGGGAACCATCTGGGAAAATGTTGATATGGCTGCAGAAGGAAAGGATGCTGTTGATGAAGATCCAGTCATTGGGGGAGGAGTTATGGAATGGGATGGAGAAAGAGAGGTCTGGATCAGAGTGATCAGATGCTTTATGAAGCGCTGTGAGGACAATGGGATCATCAGTGGAGGAACAGGTGAGATGGGAGGTGAGATTGGTATTGATAAGATTGATGAAGACGGAAGGAGGAAGAAGGACAGCACCCTCATTGTCAGAGTTGGAGGTGAGGACATGGTCAGGACGGTGGGAAAGGATATTAGGACTAGTGAGGTCCTTGCCAGAAATGCAAGTGATCTAAAGATCAAAGTCCTAAAGATCAAGAAGTCAATGGGCTTGGTAGTGGTTAAGGTTCTAAGCCTGCTGGAAATAGGTCAAGTTTTTATGGTCAGTGAAGACCTAGACAGGGTGCTGGGAACCATAGAGATAGTGGTGCCAGCATTTCAGAAAATGGAGAATTGCAAGAAGTTCACAATCATGGATGTTATAGTTCTACTTGGTGGTGGAGAAGGTCTGGGATAAGTAGGAACAGGGGTGCCAAGCACTGTTCACATCAGTTTGGAGGAGAATACCACTGGTTGCTCATTTGGAGGTATCAGTGGTGATAGTGAAGGGTTTAGAAAGGTTGGGAAGATGGAGGACAGGTTTGGCACAGAAAAGCTGCTTGAGGTGATCAAAGATGGCTTGCACTTAGGAGTTCAATCCCAAGGGGTGGATGCCTTTGTGAGATTGAGGAGGGGGCAAGCAACAGTAGAGTAGTTGGGGATAAATCATTGGTAGAAGTTCACAAACCTGAGAAAGGAGTGGACATCTTTGAGTTTGGCCAGAATGGGCCAAGCAGTGATGCTGTTCAGTTTCATGGGGTCCATGGCAATTTGGCTAGGTTTGACAATCATTCCAAGGTACTTGACTTCAGGGGTGTTGAAGGTACACTTCTTGAGTTTGAGGTGGAGGTCAAGTTTCTCCATTCAGGCTAGGACACATTTAGTGTGTTTATCATGACTTTTCTGGTTAGGAGAGAAGATCAGTAGGTCATCTATGTAGATAACCAATCATCCTTCCACAACATGATTGTGGAAGGAATCATTTATGAAATATTAGAACATGGCTGGAGAATTGGTCATGCCAAAGAACATGACCATGGGTTTGAAAAGACCCTGATGAGTGATAAAGGTGGCTTTCCATTGATTGCCATCTTTAATATATACATTGTTATATCCCTATTGGATGTCAAACTTGGTGAAGACTGTGGTGTCCTTAAGACAGTCCACAAGGTCAGTGATAAGTGGGAGTGGGTAGCTATCTTAAATGGTATATTCATTCAGATAGCAGTAGTCTTGGCAAGGTTGGAGCCTGCTGTCCTTCTTTTTGATGAAAAAGAAAGGAAAGGCTTGTAGAGACTAAGAAGGCCAGATCTTACCAGACTTGAGTTGTTTATTGATGAAGTTGTCCATGGACTTCTTCTCATTGGTAGAGAGTGGATAGATTTTTCCAATTTTGGGTTGGAAGGAATCCTTCATGCTGATGGCATGATTGAAGGGTTAAGAGGGTGGAAGGTGTCCTATCTTGACTTTGGAGAATACTGAGGGGCATTGAGTATATTCTTTCAGTGGGGTAACCTTCACCTTTTGGACAAGGTGTTGGATGGCAAGATCCATTAAAGTTGTATAGGCTTTGATGGAGGTGGGACTGATGAGAAAACAAATATCCCCTTTGAGGACCTATTGACAACCAAGAACTTTGATGGCATATCAAGTATACTGTTTGGGCATAGACAGGGAATCAGAGAATCTGGAATCACCGGTGAGGTAGGTGTAGAGACCTTTATCCTAGTCAGTGTGGATCTTGATATGGTGGATGTGGATGGTAGGCTCTTTGTATTCCTTCTTGAAGAAGGTGACATGATAGAGTTCATCATCTTTACTTTGGGCAAAGAGAATTTTGGATTCATTGGTGGATTTGGTGGGGGATAGACGAAGGTTGTCCCAATTGATAGTGGGGTTGGTCTTGTAGAGCCATGACATGCCAAAAATGATGTTTTCATTTCTGCATGTCATGATATGGAAGCAGATCTGATGGGTAATTCCACTGATGACAGTGAACAGGGTTGTGATATGACAGATGGTGCTGAATTCATTAGGAGATTGGTCCACATTATGGACCAGAATGGGTTTAGCAAGTTTCTTAAGCGGGAGATGGTGTTTGTGGGCAAATTGCCAGTCAAGGCAATTGATAGAAGCCCCAGAATTGATGAGGGCATGAGATTTGACATTTTTAAGTGTGTGCAAAGGAACAACTAGTTGCAGACCAAGATGAAGACATCGTTTATTCTTGGATACAATTACAGGTACACACCTTTTTACAAATGGAGACGCTGACATTGACCCAGATCTTGTTATAGGATATGGCTTGTCCTATCTGTTCTTTATCAGTTCTCTGGACTAACAATGGTTTACCCTTACAATTATAGACATTTACCTTAGCAACTATGGTAACATGCTTGAGATGCTGGTATCGATCCAGATCTCTAGTTTAAAAATCCTGGCCAAGGGATGTTGGTAAAGGAAACTGATGCTGAGGATTCATCTTCATCTTCATTATCATATTCCAATAATTCCAGAACTGAGTCCATCTCTTCTTTGTCATGCTTCTTTCTAACTATGTCAACGTCTTTCTTCTCTTTTCTCCAGAGGAAGAAGCAGAAGCAGCAGTCAAAGAGAACTTGGTGCAACAACTGTTGGAGCTGTAATCAGAGCAGTAACACTTGAAGCAGAGATTGTTTTTGATACACCTCTGACGTTCTTTGGGGGTTAGTTTCTTTGAGAAAGGGACATAGATAGCATCAACATCCATGGCATTAGGATCTTTCTGGGGGGTAGCAGAAGACTGGAACTGATGATAAGTTGCCTTACCCAGATTGGAGTTGCACCTGTTGAATGCCAGATATGGCAGTCTAAGCCCCATCCTTATATTAGTGTAGCATAGCTTATTCTATATTTCCATATTAGGATTACTTGTAAAGTATATAAGATTTGAACTCAGCATCTGAGTTCTAATAACATTCTTGATCTCATTCATCCATCATTGCTATCAGCTCCAACAATCTCAACCACCTCTATATCAAAGTAAGTGGTTAATGCCTCTGTATAAGTAGTGTTTCAACAGGTTATGAGCTCTGCTGAGTGTGAAGGAAGTGCCTAATGGCCACATCCAACACTGCAAAGCAATGATCAGTGACAGTAACCAAACCATGTTCAAGCCTCACCATAGCATGAAATAATAAGGAAACCATCCTACTATGATCAGAATTTTGCCATGCAATGACTGCATTACTGCACCTATGCATCACAGTGAAATTTTCACATAGTAAAGTGCCTTAGGGCTGCTACACTCTATGAGGAACCTTTGATGGTTTTTACTGACATCTTCTCTATCATAGATGTCATCTTCAACCTTCTCCCATGCACAAATTCCTGCCTTCACTGGCACAAACTATACCACTTGGTGGCCTAAGATAGAAAGCACTATCCTAGTGACTAGCAAAACTTGAATCAAAGATATCAACTGTCATACTCTCACCTTAACTAGTGATACAGCAGAAATTCAGTTCTACTACAAGTGGACTGAAGCAGACACAAAAATCGTCAGCATCATTCATCAAACCCTTTCACCCATGCTGCTCTATAAATATCAAACATATCTCCATGCTAAGGACCTACTCAAGGCAATCAATGATGACTATGGGAAATAAGGACTCCCTCAAGTCTTCACAGACTTCAAGTCAGTCATGGATATAAGCATCCCTAACAACACCAATCCTGCCCCAGCATTTGCCAAACTACAAACTCTCTTTACTCAACTCACCACTGTATCCTACCTGATACCTGCAAACCTGCAGGCAATGATCCTGTTGTCTAAACTTCCCACATCAATGGATGTAGTCACCCAACTTCTTGCACAATCAAAGGATGCAACTGGAGCAATCATTACTCCAACAGTCAATCAAATTATTGCCACCACCTCTCTTAATTGAGAACAAAGGCCTATATGGGTAAAGGAAAAAGTACTGAGCACACTTAGAAGATTAGTGCAGTAAAGTGTAAAGGCCCAAATCCTTCCTTCTTAAAGTAACAATCCCCTGCAGTGCCCTCTGGGCAGCAGCAAGAAGATAGTGAATGAGAAGAAGAAGAAGAACCTAAGGAGAAAAAGAAATGGTAAGGCCATGAAGGAGTGTGAACATCACAAGCACCTTCAGTTCATTAAGGATACTGTTATAATTTGCTTCCCATAGTACACTTTTTCCTTTGTCTTTGACTCCTTCAGATGGGGAACGACCCCACTGCAACATGTATAGTGTTTCCTTTGCTGAACACTTCACTTAGCATGCTAGATTGGATAAGTATTATGCTTATCTCTCTCATCATCTTGATTACTTACTCTCTGATATGACTGTATCATTTGTCATTCCCACTTATCCTGCTCCATTCCACAATGTTCTACAACATTCCATATGACATCATTAATTCTATGACTAATTGTTCTCCTTTCTTCCTTCACATTCCATCTGATTAGTCATTCTTCTCATGCTTGACTTATATAAACCCTTCACTACAACCGATGTATTCCCAGCTAGTCTTACCTAGCAATATATCCCTTGTTACTTCTCCTTCCAAATCTCTAAAAATCCTTGTCCTACTTTTGAGCAGACACTTACTCTTACTTTGTCACAATATCTGTTGCATATTCCACTGTCTTTCAAGCAGAGTAATCCCTTATTGTCTCGGTTATCATCTGACTGCTAGTCCTATGCCTTTGAAGCTTAGGAAGACCTTCCTTCGTTAAGTGACATCTTGAACCTGCATCCACCATCTACCAACAGGAGATCCTAGTCCTCACCAGGTCTATGTTTGACCTCCCAAGGCCAAACATAATAGATATCTCTGAATAAGGCTCTGAAGGTTATCTCTCCAATACCATCATCCTCTACACTCCCACTGTTAATAACCCAAGGGCTGTAGCACATTATTCTGCATAGCACCATCAAGAAGAAGTTGGACCACATGTTTACCCAAACACAGGAAGCATTCTCATTTGCTCACAACCTCAGAATCCAACCAACCTCCAAATCTATAAGGTCTATTGACTCTGCCCTTTCTCTTCTTTGTTGCCTTGATTTCTCCACTCCTCTATCATCTCCGCCAACTCTGTTAGACTTTGAATACAATCTATATGTCCACTTTCCCCCACTCTGCCACCAACCATGAATTGTTTATTCTCTATGAAGGATCTTGAAGATCAACCTCCATCCAAACAGTCTCACTGCTGGGTTTCCAGTGTGGTCAAAACCTAGGATGATGAAGAGGTTGACATCTATAGATCTGATGAAGATTGTCACATGGATCCACCAAGGTTTGTTTCTTATCCAATGATTGCTACCATGCCCTCCTCACACTCCGCTGAATATATAGCATTGAGTAGTATACTGGTAGATATGCCTGTATTCTTAGAATACAAAATGGACATTTGTGTGCACAGTTCTCACTCTAAGTGTGACCATTGTGAGAAACCCCTTTGGATCTTGGATTCTGGTGCATCCATGCACTTCACTCCTTACAAAAGCAACTTTGTGGAATACCATGACTTAGGAAAGTCTAAAATTCCCATTCAGACCACTACAGGTCAGATCTTTGTGATCAGGAAAGGCAAATGTGCTGTGTCCTGGAAAGACAAGCACAATAAGCTGCACACCCTTCTCCTCTATGGTGTTGGTCACATACTCAAATCAAAGGTACAATTAGTTTCAATGGAACAACTCCTATGTGTAGGCACCAAGGTCCAAGGTGACACACATGCTATTAATATGCTATTTGGAGATGGTGAATTACTTGCACCTTTTATCCCTGGCTGTATGGGCTGAAACATGTACACCTTAGAGGCAACATGTCATGATTTCCTTTTTTCTTTTCATTTTGACTTGCTCACTTATAAATCCAACCCTACTTGTTCATAGTCATTCCCATGGGAGTGCACCTTTCTCATGCATGGGTCACTATGCTGCTTTCTTGTAATTGTTAACCAATTACTCTTACATCATTAAACTAATGGATTTATCTTTGGGTTCAAGCCCTAATTCCGTAGCATGATGTCTAGTACCTCTACTAGGTCATGGCTACATTCTTTGTCCCTGTCCATGTTCCAGTCCTATCTCTTACTTCCCTTAGCAAATCTACCCTTATTTAGTCTTACCTTAATCCCACAACCCTCACTCTCATACCTTAGCTTAGTTCTCCCTTATACTTCCTTGTTCTTGTAATCTATCTTGTCTGTGGCCTTACTTCATGTGATCCTCACATCAGTCCTCATCCTATCTTGAGTGGACACCCTTGACCTTCCTTGTTCTTGTTGTCCACCCCCAACCCTCATTGACTGAATCTCTGCTTATTAATAATGCTAACATAAGTATGCTAGTTCCTCATCGCACTTGATTAAACTATATAGCACTCCCAAGGGCTACATTAGTCCTACTAAGGATGAAGTGTAACACTATTCCTCATTCACATATGGGTACCACAGTTATTGACCATCAGACTCTGCACAAGTGTCTTGGACATCCTTCAAAGGATGTTCTGAAGCATACAAGTGATCACATGCAAGGCTTCTCCTCTTCTCTCAAGATTCCAAAGGAGGGCATCATATGTCCAGGCTGCACTAAGGATAAGATGCCTAATTGCACCTTTACCTAGATCTCCGTCATGCCAAACAGCCATTTGAACTCATTTATTTGGATATCAAATCCTTCCCCATACAATTGTATCACAAGTATTGATATGTTATCACCTTTTTCAATGATTTCACATCCTTTGGGTGGTCTAAATGGTTGTGCACTAAAGATGCTGCACTCCAAGTGACAAAGCACTTCTTTTCTATGGTTGTCACCCAATATGACACAAAGGCCAAAGGATGGATGTCAGATGCAGAAGAAGAATATAAATATGAAGTGTTCAACAAACTTCTGGCCAACAATAGGATATACATCTATCAGAGTGCCCCTCATGCCCCACAATAAAATGGTCATGCTGAGCACTTTATGCACACCATTATGGATAAATCAGAGTCTATATGCCTCAAGGCTTGCATCTCCAAATCTTGGTAGGAGTTCAGTTGGAGTCATGCTATACATGTCCACAATAGGATACTTATACACCATCATAATTGGCACACATCCTATGAAGTACTTGAGGGTGAAGTTCCTGATATCAGACATCTTCATATCTTTGGTTGTGAAGTGTATATACATCTACCTACAGATGTCTACACCAATAAGATGGCCCCTAAGTCAGAACTTATGGTATACCTAGGTGTTGTCCCTGGTAGTACCAACAACTTCTTGTTTATGCGACATCCCAATAATGTCATCTTCATTTCAGCACATGCACTCTTTGATGAGCAGCTGTATCCCCTTTGTGAGAAATCTATATGCAAATGTGCACCACCCTCAGCTTTGAAACCAGATCCAGGCATTCCACTTCCCACATATGCCAACCTTGATGACCATCAACCTCAAGTTTTGCCTCCTTGTCCTCCCTCTCCTCATCCACCTCACACACCTTCACCAGTTGCACCACCATCTTCTCCATTACAGCATCTATGCAAGGCTGCCCCTGAGTGCCATCTGCCAATGCCTGCTCCTACTGTCCCATCTGCTCCTATTCACCACTCTGGGTGTGAACATTGGATTCCTATCCAACCTGGGAATGTTTACAGTGATGACTGTCATCTAATAAAACAGTTAAAGGACATAGACTGCACCTGGCAAGATATTGACCATGCTGGTGCACTCTCCAGATCTGGAATACCAGATTCTTTCCCTGGTAAAGACACTCATGACATCCCCCCTATTGATACTGCTGCTAACCTCTTAGAGGATGAAATCAAGCACATCACCAAGGAAGGGGGAGGTGCTCTTACTTTCTATCTCCTGAGTAAGGCGATCCAATTTGATACTGTTAACACCAAACTAATACATGAATGGACATTGAAGGATGTTCAAAAACTTCCACCTATGCAACAAGAGGATTAAAAAGCTACTTGTTGTGAGTAGCTTGATGTGCTTAATAAACAAGACATTTTCAAACTAGTTAATCATCCCAAAGACTGAAAAGTCATCAAGAACCACTGGGTATTCAATGTCAAACCAGACAGATACAAACATATATGATTAATTGCAAAAGGATTTTCATAGATAGAGGATCTAGACTTTGATCAGATCTTCTCCCCCATTATGTGCTATGAAACAGTGCAACTCATGCTCACGCCAGCTACACTTGAAAATTGGCATATGGAAGCTATCAATGTCAGAAGTGTTATAGTTTGGTTTCTTGTATGCTTTCTATTTATTTTTCTTCACATTCACTCATATGCTATACATCACTGAGCACCATTTTACCTTAGCAATTTCTCTCTCTCAAAGTCATGTGACTGCAGGAACTGTCACATGACCTGAGACTAGACCTATGACATCATCAATGATGTCATACCTCATGGTCCTTATCTTTCACTCACAGTTATCACCATTTTCTTCTTCAATGTTCTATGATATTCTTCCTCTTATGTTTGCCCTAAACAATTTTGAACTCAGAACCCTGCCCTAAGGTACTTGCTCATTACTATATAAACCCCTCCTGCAATTCCCTCATACCTTAATCCTATTCATTTGCATTCCCTCCTCATCATAGGGGCCCTCTGCCCTTGAATACCACTCACTCTTCTCTGCCAGCCTTGTCCTCTGTCAAGGGACTCATATATGCTCCATCTCACAACTGTCTACCTTCCAATCATGCATCTCATCCAAGTCCAGTATGGTTTCACTTGAATAGGACTATCCTAAAGGCTGAATCACTACATTCCCCCTTACCTTTATATGAGTCATACTAAGTGGCTGACTCATATTGGGGTTCAGAGAGAAGTAGCTGCTCTCGCATTCTACTATCTTGATGTCCACCCATGCACACAGTCTATTGACCCCAATAACGCTACCCCTTCACCTGAGGGGACAAATGGTCTCTACTTGGGACGAAAGAAGATCTGCACCCATCATATCTATCAACAAGATCCTTGCTACCAACAATCTGACTTCCACCCTCTCTGGGACCTTGGTGCTCCAAACCATTCTGTTCTCTGCCCCCGCATTGCTCTTGTCAAACTTGCACATTATTTGTAAAAATCCCCAGAGCTTCTTTAGAAGATAGAAAGTAGTAAGGATGGTGCAAATGAATGATTTTGTCAACACAATCCACAGACTAATCACTATCATCCAAAATCAACAATCTGCTCCCACTGCTCCCACCACACTTGCCCCTGCTGCACCATCTCTCCAATTCCCCCTCTCCCTTGTAGCCCTTCTCCCTACGAGGACAACAACTGAAGGTATGACAGTACCACCTAGGCTAACATCACTGGCTTCCCTGATCATGCCATACTAGACTTCTAGCCAGTTCCACTTCCTGTCCCATGCTGTCTTTCACTGGGACTCTCTCTTTCAATCTCCCAAAGTCATTGGATCCTCACTGCAGTTTCAGATATACTCAGGGGGTAATGTTACAATTTCCTTTTCTCCTTTAACTCACTCACTCATAGACCCAACCCTACTTGTTCACAGCCATTCCCACAGGAGTGCACCTTTCACATGCATTAGTCATCATGCCTTCCCTCTTTGTCATTTATGCTGATTGAGTATCTGTCATCATTGGCCAATTGGTCATTCTTGCTTACTCCTTTGTTTCACATGCTGAGCTCCTTCACCCAATGACACTTCTCGCATATCATGACCCATTTCATATTCATACTCAGCTGACCTGCCCTAAACTAGTTATCTATAGTATATAAGAGATGCAACCCTCATTCTTGTACTTTAGCTTTGTTCTCCCTTATACTTTCTGGCAATCTATCTTGCCTGTGGCTTCACTTCGCGTGATCCCTACACTGGTCTTCATCCTACCTTGAGTAGATGCTCTTGACCTTCCTCATCTCCATTGTCCATCCTTGATCTTCGTCAACTGGACCTCTGCTCATTGGCAATGCTGACATGAGTATCCCTGTTTCCCATCACACCTGATTAAACTACATGGTGCTCCCAAGGGCTACATTAGTCCCACCAAAAATGAAGTGTAACAACATTCACATATGTTTGTGAAGTTGAAAAGGACACAAGTCCATGTTCTCTTATGGGATCAAAAAGAGGCCTGTGATTGGTCAGAGATTAGATTGAGTCATACAACCTGATAAGATAAGATAAAATAAGATAAGATAAGATAAGGAAAGTCTTTAGAATGCTCTAGGAGATGAGCTGTGATGAAGTGCTAAGGCATGAGTCTTGTTGAAGAGGTGTAGAGAACATCTTGGATAAGGGTTGAGCTATAACACCCTCTTCCTCACCAGCTTAGCCCTCTGCAAAGATACTCTGTATATGATTCATCTTGTCACTATTATTCTCCCCATCATCAACCTTGATCTCATCATCACTGAAACAACCCTAATGCTTATACTCCTAAGGGAGATGTATTCAGAACTATTCCACCAGAGGGGAATGGGAATGGGAAAGTAACTGGGTTTGAGTGGAACTCAAGGCCTAATTCACAGAGGAAAGACCAAGAGAACTTTTCTAGGGTTCTCTAGCTGCTAATTCTGGTCCTTATATACTGCTACAATGTTTGTATATATTATGGTCCTGGTCCATGCACATGAGGCTATGCTGTGACTCATGTCAAGTCATAGTGACTCCATGTGTGAAGGGTTTAACCATATAAAGATCAACCCTCTGCCCAATATCAAATAGGTGCTGCACACAGCCATGAATATGAAATGAAGCTATACACCAAGAGAAGTCAGTCATGATGACTCCCATATTTCAAATAAGAAGTGTAGCACAGCACAGAAATTAAAAGAAGGCTGTGCATACTAAAAGGGTATAGCCCTAGAACCTGGGTTCAGGGTTTGAATATTGAATTCTGAATGATAAGTCCATTATGAGTCTTGAGATGAAGCGACCATGTGTGATTGGTTGGAGATTAGATTAGGTCACATGACCTGATAAGATAAGATATCTTGTAGAGTGCTCTGGAAGTTGAGCCATGGGTGTCGCTAACCTAGGCGATGAGCATGTATATTGTGAGTCAAGCTGTTTCAATCACTGTACTTGCTGATATTAAGCACTGCTATCTCCTTATCCAAGTTTTACTTATGCTACCCATTTACCATCTAAGAAGATAAGACAGTTTCAATGTGAAGACATGAGGCCATAGTATGTGTTATAGTTCAGTTCCTTGTACACTCTCTATTTATTTTTCTACACTTTTCACTCATATGCTACACATTACTGAGCACCATTTTACCTCAGCATTTCTTCACTCCAAAGTCACATGACCAAGTTCATGTGACCATGGGAACTGGCACATGACTAGAGGTGAGTCCCATGATGTTATTGATGACATCATATCTCATGATCTTCTTCTTCTCTCATGGTTATCACTATTTTCTTCTTCAATGTTCCATTATATTCTTTCTCTCACGTCTGCTCTAAACTATTTAGAACTCAGAACCCTGCCCTAAGGTACTCCCTCATACTATATAAACCCTTTCTGTAATTCCCTTGTACCTTAGTCCTATTCACTTGCATTCCCTCCTATGTTACAGTACATGGCTCGTACTCACTTCCCTATCAGTTTACTGGACTAACACTTTATCTTATTATTTACCTTAGTGGACTACAGACACATGCTAGACCCTGCCCTTGTCCTTACCCTAGTCTCTGATTAGATCTTCCCATGGTTATCTCCATTGATTGAAGATACATAAGATCCCATTTGGATCTCTGCCACAATCCAATACATGATTAGGTTCAGCTTACACCTTCACTTCCATTCTTCCACCTTCATGTGTAAGCCTCACTCTATTAATCTCCATTCGCCTTGCTGTAGCCGTACCTTCTACCTTGCTGTTACCTCATGTATGGACTACCCTTTACCCTAGTCACTGTCACTAGTTACCACTGTCACTACTTAGTATGCTATATAAGCTCAAGGCCTACAATAGGGATTCTTATCCTTTCATCATGGTCCTTGGGGGATCATCCTTTGTTTCATAGGCCTAAGCCAGCCTATGTACAATGGCTCCAACTCTCTCTCATTTGTTGGATCCCTGTATTGCCAAGTCCCTTAGGTATTGATGCCGCCCTCCTCTCTACCTTATTGTAACCTTGGTATAGGCATCGGGCTGCCTCAGATGAGTAGTTGGCTATGTTATCATCATCATCCTCATTCCTCATTGATGCCTATAACATTCCATAGGGGCCCTCTACTCTTGAGTACTTCTCTTCTCTTCATCACCAGCCTCATCCTCTGTAAAGGGGCTCTTGTATGATCCATGTCACTACCATATACCTCCTGCTCACCCATCTCATCCTCATTGTTGACATCATTGCTGACCCCATTTATCATCGTCTCCTCATTGCTGTCTGCCTCATTCAACTGTCTCAAGTTCAGTACAGCTTCACTTGAATAGGACTTTTCATAGCCCTGCCATGTTCTGTGCTGCTGTTATCCTTAGGTTATTCATATATGACCACCTCACTGAGTTTATATTCATTATTGGAATCCTCATCTTCCTCATCACTGTTTGTGACATCAAAATCCATATCAGATTCCTTTCTGCCTTCACATGATCAGAACCCACTGGCTCAAACATATTGAAGCTCAGCACAAAGCTGCTGTCCTCACCTTCTATAGGCTAAATATTCATGAGCACACTCAAACACCAGAACGTGCACCATCCCTAGTTGCATCTATCAACCCCAATGACCAGACACCAGAGCCAGAAGGAACCAAAAATCCATACCTGCTGCATGTACACACAGAACCCTCACTACCACCACTCCAAGTTTGATCCTTGCTAGGATTTGGGAGCACCCAACCACTCAGTCCTTCATTCATGGGTAGAATTAAAGAAACCCACCAAGTATACATGAATGATTGGCTTATAGTTTTTTTTGGCTTACTTTTCACCTTTCTAGTTACATATCTTTTTACCCTGGTATATCTCATTCCCCATGATACTGATATTTGTATTGAAATAGGCTTTTTCTTCCTTCAAATTATGCAACCAATTTCTTCTTCTGCTCTCACTCTTCCTCCTCCTTCTTTTGATAACCAAAACTTTTCAAACCCCATAAACCTTTCTGGTTGGAACACACCCACTTAGAAAGATGCTCCTATTATGATTCCTTTTCTTTTCTTCCTTGACTCACTCACTCATAGGTCCAACCCTACTCATTCACAGTCATTCCCATAGGAGTGCACCTTTCTCATGCATGCACCATCATGCCATTCTTTGTCATTCTCACTTACTTGAGTATCAGTCATCATTGGCTGATTACTCATTTACACTTACTCACTTATTTCACATGCTGAGCTCCTTCACCCAATAGCACTTCTCACTCGCCATGACCTGTTTTATATTCACAATCAGCTGACCAGCCCTCAACTAGTCACCTGTAGTATATAAAAGGCACAACCTTCTCTCTTATATCTTAGCTGAGTTCTCTCTTGTTCTACCTCATTTCTTGTTCTGCAATCTACCTTGTTTGTGGCCTCACTCCGCATGATCCCCACACCAGTCTTCATCCTATCTTGAGTGGATGCTCTTGACTAATCCTCATCCTTGTCGTCCACCCCTAACCTTTGTCAATTGGACCTCTGCTTGTTAGCAATGCCGACACAAGTATCCCAGTTCCTTGTCACACCTGATTAAACTATACAGCACTCCTAAGGGCTATATCAGTCCTACCAAAGACAAAGCATAACAAAAGAACTAAGCTCTCTTCCTGCACAGTTACTGTTATCATAAGTCATTACCACCACAACCCTGTCCTCATCCTAGCCCCCATCTATTAACCCCCATTAGTCATTTCGTACTCCGAACAACTCAGTCCTGGAGTCTTCCAAGTCAAAACCAGAATCTTTTCAGATCCTGACCCTGATGTCATCCTAGACCCTGACCATGCTACTGTCACCGATCTCTCACATCGGATGACATCTCAGCTAGTTATTCCTCATATGCTGATCCTACCATTGCCACATTCTCATCCTCAATCAGAATGAATCTTTATATCTCTGACCACACCTTGGAACCTAGCCCCCATCTCACCTGCCATGTCAACAACCTTGAAATCCACTGAGCTCCATCTCAGCATTCTCAAACCCTTCGACAGCAACTATGCCAAGTCTCTCACTTGGCTACACTCCATCATGTTTTATGTTGAGATCAATGCTTTGGTCTATGACACTGATGCCAAGAAATTTGCTTTTGCCCTTTCCTACATGATGAAAGGTTCTACTACCACATGGGCAACCATGTTCTGAAACAAGGCCATCACTGGCATGGTCATCTTGCTCGGTACCTGGTCCTCCTTCATTATGAAATTCAAGGCATCATTTGAACACCACAACACGACAGCTACCACCATCATCTGGCTTACCACCACCCATATTACTAAGGACAAAAAGGGGCAATACTCTCCTTCCCTAACATTGTACAACTCCCAGTTCCAGAACCAAGTTGCTCTTGCAGGCATCTCCGACAACAACATTCTGATTGGCTACTATTTGGCCAGTATCCCACCTCAACTCATGTCCCAAGTTATATCCATGGAAACTGTTCCCATCACAATTAAGGCATGGTATAAAAAGACCATTTCCTTCCAAACCATGATTGATTGTGCTGTGGAATTCTGCAGATGTAATGCCAATTCAGGTAAGGCAACTTACCACCAATTTCAGTCCTCCACCCCCACCAAAGATCCTAATACCATGGACATAGACATCATCTATGTCCCATTCCCAAAGAAGCTTACACCCAAGGAATGTCAAAGGTGCATCAAGAACAACCTTTGCTTCAAATGTCACCAATCCGGACACAGCTCCAATAGCTGTCATACAAAGTTCTCTTCGACTGCTATGACCTCATCCTCTGAAGAAAAGAGGAAGAAAGATGTTGATGTAGTTGTGAAAAAGCACAATGAAGAAGAGATGGACTCTGTTCCAGACTTGTCAGAATGCAATGATGAAGATGATGATGAACCCTCAGCTTCAGTTTCCTTCACCGACATCCCTGGCCAGGATTTTTAAATTGAAGATCTGGATCAATGGCAGCGTCTCAATTTGTAGAAAGGTGTGCTTTTATACTAGTATCCAAGAATAAATGTTGCCTTTGTCTTGGTCTCCAACTAGTTGTCCCCTTGCACACACTCAAAAATGTCAAATCCCATGCCCTCATTGATTCCAGTGCTTTGATCAACTGTTTCGACTGGCAGTTCACCCGTAAGCATCAACTCCTGCTTAAGAAGCTTATTGAACCCATCCTAGTCCACAATGTGGATCAATCCCCTAATAAATTTGGCACCATCTGACACACCACTACCTTGTTCACCATCATTGGTGGAATAACCCACCAAATCTGATTTCATGTCATGATCTGTGGAAACGAAAACATCATCCTTGGCATGCCCTGGCTCTGCAAGACTAACCCCACTATCAACTGGGACAATCTCCATCTTACCCTTGCTGAATCCACCGATGAATCCAAAGTCCTTTTTGCCCAAAGCAAGAACAACGAACTCTGCCACACCCCCTTCTTTAAGAAGGAATACAAGAAACTCACTGCCCATATCTGCCACACGAAAATCTACACTGACTGGGACAAAGGCCTCTATGCCTATCTCACCAATGACTCTGGATTCTCTAATTCCCCATCCGCACCTGAATGGTACACTAAAAATGCCATGAAGGTCCTCAGTTGTCAACAGATCCTCAAAGGGGACACTTATTTCCTTGTTAGTCCCACATCTGTCAAAGCCTATACAACTTTGATGGATCTTGCCATCAAACACCTGACCTAAAAGGTGAAGGTGACATTACTGAAAGAATATGCCCGATTCTTCTCAGTATTCTCTGAAGTTGAGGTAGGGCACCTTCCACCCTCTCAACCCTACAACCATGCCATCAATATGAAAGATTCCTTCCAACCAAAAATTGGAAAAATCTATCCACTTTCTGCTGACAAAAAGAAGTCCATGGACGACTTTATTAATAAACACCTCAAGTCCGGTAAAATCCAACCTTCCAGTCCCTGCAAGCCTCCCCTTTCTTTCTTATCAAAAAGAAGGATGGCAAACAGCTAGTCTTATCTGGCAATACATCCCTTGTACCTCCTTCTCCTGGATCTCTCCAAGTCCTCATCCTACTTTTGAGTGGACGCTTGCTCTTACCTCGTCGTAGCATCCACTACCTGTTCCACTACCTTCCAAGCGGAGTACCCTTCGTCATCTTGGTCATTGTCCGACTGCTAGTCCTTTGCCTTTGAAGCTTAGGAAGACCTCTCTTCGTCAAGTGACATCTCGAACCAGTGTCCACTGTCTACCAATGGAAGTCCTCAGTCCTCACCAGATCTACGTTCGACCTCACCAAGGCCAAATGTAACACTCACCATGACCTGTTTCATATTCACAATCAGCTGACCAGCTCTCAACTAGTCACCTGTAGTATATAAGAGGTGCAACTCTCTTTCTTGTACCTTAGCTTAGTTCTTCCTTGTTCTACCTCATTCCTCATTCTGCAATCTATCTTGTTTGTGGCCTCACTTTGTGTGATCCCCACACTGGTCTTTGTCCTACCTTGAGTGGATGCTCTCGACCAATCCTTGTCCTTGTCATCCACTCCCAATCTTCATTGATCAGACCTCTGCTCATTGGCAATGCTGATACAAGTATCCCAGTTCCTCGTCACACCTGATTAAACTACATGGCACTCCCAAGGGCTATACCAGTCCCACCAAGGACAAAGCATAACAGCTCCAGCTTGGGAAGAAGACAAAGAAACCGTAACCACTGTGGATTGGGTAGATAATTTCATCTAGGACATCTAAATAAAAGAAAACCTTTTCTAGTTCCCTTTCCACAACCAAAAAAACAAACCATCCTCAGTGACTATTTAAAAGATAACAGTCAGTAAGGATGCTGGATGTACAAGATGTTCTCAATGCTATCAATGGACTGGTTACCTTAATGGCCAGACAAGCCAATTCCACCTCAAATGCATACAAGGCCTTTGCCGAACCAGGAACTTAGGATGGCAATCGCACAACCTACCACAACTGGTGGGTCTGATTAGTCACTTGGGTTGAGTGCCAATCAGGCCTCAACAACAAACAAAAAACTGCCACCACATACCTTCTCCTCACAGGAAAAGCTTCTGACTTCACTAGGATCTAGCTTGCCCACTATAATGAACTAGAGGAAAATGAAAATGACCCTAGCAAGAAATTACTAGTGTGGCCCAGTTGGGTCAAAGTAAAAAAGGATATTGAGAACCATTTCCAAATTGTTATAGTTCGGGCACATGTACGCCCTATTTTTCACTTTCACCTTCGCTCATATGCATGCATTACTGAGCACCATTTTACTTAGTTGATTTCTCTTTTCAAAGTCATGTGACCAGTGCATGTGACCACGGGAAACCTTCATGTGACACAAGGCTAGCCTTATGACATCATTGATGATATCATACCTCATGTCCCTTATCTTTCTCTCATGTTTACTTCTGTTTACTTCTTTCCTTCTTGAATGTTCCATCACATTCCATGCCCTTTACCTGCCCTTAACTAATTCAGACTCTGATGCCCACCCTAAGGTACTCAGTAGTTGTATATAAACCCTTCCTGTAATTCCTTTGTACCTTAGTCTTAATCACTTTGTTCCACCCATCTCTTCTGGTGCCTGCAACTCAGTGTTACCGCTCATCTCCTCTTTGCCAGCCTAGTCCTCTGTAAAGGGACCATTTTATGGTCTATTGACTCGTTGCTGTCATAATCCCGATTTTCCAGCTTGTTAACATCATTCTCATCAACATTGACACTATCATCTGTCATCTTCTTGTCTCCATATTTCTTGTGGAGCAGGTTCCTGTTGCAGCCTGCAACACAAATTGATGTCCTCAAAGAAGAGGCATACAATGCTCTTGCCACATTCAAACAAGAGTGTCTACCAATCAAAGTCTACACTCAACAATTCAATATTCTCCACCTAGATGCTGGAGTAGATGACACTTATGCCCTCCATGTCTACAAAGAAAACATCAACTACAACATCAATTTTCAGCTCTCCCTTTGTGACCCGGCACTTGCTGAGGACCTCACTACATGGAAAAAGAACGCTATCATAGTAGGAAAGACCTTCAATTGAATACACCTAGAACATTCCAAAACCATCATACCCACCTCTATGAAACCAGAGGCATCACAATTCACTGCCATTGGAACACAACCCAGTCAAGGAGCACCCATACAGGATGTTCAAGCCGTTCAAGGGCAAACCCACATCCATAACACTCACACCTGCTATAATTGCAACAAGCAAGGACACATCTCATGCAATTGCAAAAAGTCAAGACAAGTATAAGGCCATGGACAGGCCACCTTTGACCCTCTCACTAGTCAAACCACCTACACTCCTCCTCATTTCCAAAATCATGAAATCCCCCTTGCTCCTACAATAACCATCACCACAGTTACACCTACTCCCTTATCATTATCAACATTAGGTCCACCTGCCTGGCAAAATAAAGAAGCACAGACATATTACTTCAATATGTTTAAAGCTAAGGCATGGCAACTAGCCACAGAAGGACTTAAGAGAAAAGGCAAGGCTGAGTGAACCTGGGAGGTGTTCATTTGGCAACAGACCTCACTTTTCTTTCTTTATTACCATTTTCTTCTTCTTCTTCTTCTCCATATGTTAACTGCTTTTCTGCTTTGACTGTTGAAGGGGAGATGGATAGGGATGAAGTTGATGAATCATCACTGAACACTTTTGTCTCTTATGATAGTTCCGAAAAGGTATACCAATTGGGTGTGGCACCAAAAGTAAAAGAAAGTGTGCTTAATTCCTTATTATTGGACTCACAGTCTTACGTTTCTTCTTATAAATCCTCCCCCACTTCCTCCTCACATCACAAACCAGATCCCTTTCAAGGAGGAGAATTTGATATTCTCACTGACATCTTTTTTCAGAAAAACAATGATTGGGTCTATTGATCTATGATATCATTATTGGACTCAGGAGCCATCCAAACCTTTGTCAATAAAGATTAGGTAAAAAGGATCAGCATCAGCACCAAACTGCTATCAAAGCCTATACATGCCACCAATGCCAATGGCTCTGCATCCAAACATGGTTGTATATCAGAATATGTTTCTTTTGTTCTCTCTTATAATGGACATTCTGAAGCTGTGGAAGCACTGGTTGCAACTCTTGGATTTCACAAAATTATTTTAGGATATGACTGATTTCACCGATACAACCCACTCATTGATTGGATGACAAAAACAATTTCCTTTAATCAATGCACCAAAAGTTGTCACATGCAAAACTCAGTGCAACTGGTCAACCACTTGTGGAAGACCTTGGACATTCAAGTATTTGAAGAGGGTTTGGCTGACAAAGTTCTCCCTCAGTATCATTCCTTTTTAGACATCTTTAGTAAAAATGAGTCACAATGAATGCCTGTGCACAAACCTTGGGACCACACCATCAATCTCAAAGATGATTTTGTCCCAAAAAAGGGTCATGTCATTCCTTTATCTGAAGCAGAAATTGAAGAGGTCCAGAACTTCATCAAATCCAAACAGGAAAAAGGCTATATCTGTCCCTCCAAATCTCCTCAAACCATGCTAGTTTTTTTTATCCCAAAAAAGACAGGTGAAAAATGTCTCATCATGGACTATCATTATTTAAATGAGGGTATCATAAAAAACTCTTATCCTCTTCCTCTTATTTCTTCTTTGGTGGACCACTTAAAGGGTGTTGACAAGTTCACCTGCCTCGACTTCTGATGGGGCTATAATAATGTTCGAATCAAAGAAGGTGATGAATGGAAAGCAGCATTCATCACCTGTTATAGTTCGGGCACATGTACACTCTTATTTTATTTCTTTTACCTTCACTCATATGCACAACATCACTAAGCAATGTTTACCTTAGTAACTTTTCTTTTCCAAAGTCACATGACTAGTACATGTGACTGCAGGAATTGTCAGGTGACTTGAGGCCAGACTCATGACATCATAGATGATGTCATGCCTTATGCCCCTTATCTTCTTCTCATGCTTATTTCTGTCTTGCTTCTTTTCTTCCATAACATTCTATGACATTCCACGTCTCATGCCTATCCTTAACTAATTCAGACTCAGACGCTTGCCCTAAAGTACTCAGTCTTACTATATAAATCCTCCCTATAATTCCTTCATACTTTAGTCCTATTCACTTCGTTCCACCCACTGTCTCACAGTGCTTGCAACTCAGTAATACCACTTCTTTCCTCTCTGCCAGCCCAGCCCTCTGTAAAGGGGTCACTATATGTTATATTGAGTCATCTCTATCACCATTCCTATCTTCAACCTTGTCCTGGTCATCCTCATTGATGTTGACCTTCATACTTGCCACCTCCTCATCTCCATCTTTCTTGTTGAATCTGTTGCAGTCCACAACATCACCCCACTGGGTGCTTACGAACCAGTGGTTATGTATTTTGGAATGACTAACTCTGCCTACATTTTAGTAGATGATGAACAATATTTTTAATGA
Organism: Hemileccinum impolitum; assembly: GCA_003316335.1. Taxonomy (NCBI): domain Eukaryota; kingdom Fungi; phylum Basidiomycota; class Agaricomycetes; order Boletales; family Boletaceae; genus Hemileccinum; species Hemileccinum impolitum. The sequence continues at coordinate 64,726 of QFEQ01000601.1, forward strand.
CATGTACATGGTTGTCATTGTCTATCTCAATGATATGTGCATTTTCACAAAGAAGAAAACTGATGAAGAACACTCCAAAATTGTAAAAGAAGTATTAATGCACTTGTGTGAAAATGATCTCTATACTAAACCAGAAAAATGTGTCTTTAATGCTGATGATGTGGACTGCTTAGACATGTATGTCTCCAAGGACAGTGTCACTATGCAAGCTAAAAAAGTCGATGCTATTCTCGAATGGCCAGCACTAACAAAACTAAAACAACTACAATCCTTCCTAGGTCTCTGTAATTATTACTGCAGATTCATCAATGGCTTTGGACAAATTGCATGACCCCTCAATAATCTCATGAAGAAAGGTGTAGCTTACACCTAGGGTGAAGCTCAGCAAACCACTTTCAATACTCTAAAGAAACACTTCACAGAGGCATCTCTTCTAGCTTACTCTGACCTCTCCTGCCCTATGCACTTGGAAACCGATGCCAGCAACAATGCTACTAGCGCCATTCTTTTGGTCTAAGGCACCAATAATTTGTGGCGCTCTTGTGCCTTTTTATCCCATTCTTTTTCCTCTGCTGAATGCAACTATTTGGTCTATGACAAGGAACTCTTGGCTATTATCCACACTCTTGAAGAGTGGCATCATTATTTAATTGGCCTCCCTACTTTCAAGATTTGGACCAACCATAAAAACTTGGAATACTGGAAAAAAACCTCAAATGCTCTCAGGTTGTCAAGCACGCTGGCATGAACTTCTTCAAGAATTTTCCTATATGTTAATTTATAAACCCAGCAACACAAACAGACATGCTGATGCTCTTTCCTGTTGTCCAGATCATGGCGATGCCATCAATAATCTCAATGAAAACATTATTGTCTTTCCCTCTTCCTCTATCCTCCATTCCACCAACCTCACTATTCCCATCACCCTTAATTCCCCTGATGCTCATATACTCTCTAAAGGCTCCCTTTCTGCTGCTGGTTTTGACCTTTATTCCTCCACTACTGCTACTATTCCCCCTCATGACCAGCTACTTATTCCTACTTCCATATCCATTCAGCACCCTCTCAGTACTTATGGCAGGATTGCACCCTGCTTGGGTGTCACTCTCAAACACAAAATTGACATCATGGTAGGAGTTGTAAATGCTGATTATAGGGGAGAAATAGGTGTAATCCTGTTCAACCATTCGGACATCCCTTTTTCAATTTCCAAACATGATTGTATTACCCAATTAATTATTGAGACAATAGAAAACCTCACATTAGCAGAAACAAGAACTGTAGAAGAATCCCAATGTAACAATAAAGAGTTTGGCTCTACTGGAGTACAAGCCATTTCTTCCACTTCTTTAACAATGAATTTTGAAACTAAATTATGCACAGAATCAGAAAAAATGAATTTGGACACTATTGATGACTTAAAATACTACTCAATGGACAAGTTATTCAGAAATTCTAACAGCATTGTTTTCATGCCCCCTTTCCTATGAAACAAACTTATTTCCCTCTTCCATGATTCTCTGCTTGCAGGCCACCATGGCTGTGACCATACCATTGCCTTGATTAAAAAGTTTTATTGGTGGTCAGATGCTACCCAAGACATTTCAAATTATATTTCCCACTATCAAATATTCTCCCTTACGAAGGGATTGTCAAAGCCACCAGCAGGAAAACTTCTACCATTACCAATCCCTTCTCATCCTTGGACTGACATTTCTGTTGACTTTATTACAGAATTCCCTTTGTCGAAAGGATACAATGCCATTGGTGTCATAGTGGACCATTTTTCCAAAGAAATCATTTTATTTCCTTGCACAAAAACTACTTCTTCCTCAGACCTTGCTATTCTATTTAGGGATCACATATGGTGCACCCACAGACTACCTAACTCTATTGTTTCAGATAGAGGACCACAGTTTGTCTCTGAGTTTACTTGAGAACTATGCAAGGTGCTTGGAATTCAGCAAAAGCTGTCTACAGCATATCACCCACAAATGGATGGGCAAATGGAATGCATCAATCGAGAGATATTGGCTTATCTCAGAGCCTACATCACTAAAGAACAGGATTCTTGGGCTTCTTGGCTAAAGATGGCACAATTTGTTCACAATACATCACTCACCATGGCCACTGGCACCTCTCCTTTCAAAGTAATGCATAATTATTCACCACAACTGGGGGTTGAGCCTCCACACTCCTCTATAGCTCCTGGTGGGTTGTTCACTTCTTCTTTGGGCCAGGCCTACAATGACATTGCTGCCACATTAACAAAAACTTGGGATTGGATGTCCCATATACAAGAATGCAAATGTTCCTCTGCTCCCTCTTATTCTATTGGTGACATGGTCTGGCTCTCTATCGACCATCTCTCTCTTCCCTATCCCGCTTGCAAATTAACACAAAAATATATTGGACCATACTATATCACAGCTGTCCTCCCTAACACAGTTACCCTCCACCTTTCTTCTACCATCTCTATCCACTCTACAAGTCAATGTTTTCTGCATAAAACTCTACAAAGCCCCATTGGCTGGCCAACTCGTATTTAAACCTGATCCTCTCACCATCACTAAAGATCATCATGAAGAATATAAAGTTGATTTCATTGCTGCCTCTCATCTTTATCAAAGAAAACTACAATACCTCATCTATTGGAAAGAGTGGGACAAGGTAGATCATACCTGGGAATCCACCATTAATTTAAAGCATGCACAGGGTGCTATTGCTGATTTCCATTCCAAACACCCTGCAGCCCTGCAACCTATTCAGGATATGGACACATCATCCTTCCTCTCTCTGTTTCAACCCTTTGGTCCCTCCTATACAGAATTCACAGACTCAAGGTTAGACTTCGAATCTAGTGAATAGAGGAGAGTGTTATAGTTTGGTTCCTCATATGCTCTCTATTTATTTTTCTACACTTTTCACTCATATGCTACACTTTACTGAGCACCATTTTACCTTAGCATTTCTTTACTCCAACATCACATGACCAAGTGCACATGACCAAAGGCTAGTTCCATAATGTCATTGATGACATCATGCCTCATGGTCTTCTTCTTCTCTCATGGTTATTACTGTTTCCTTCTTCAATGTTCCATCATATTCTTTCTCTCTTGTCTGCCCTAAACTATTTAGAACTCAGAACCCTGCCCTAAGGTACTCCCTCATACTATATAAACCCTTCCTGTAATTTCCTTGTATCTTAGTCCTATTTACTTGCATTCCCTCCTATCATAGGGGCCTTCTGCTCTTAAGTACTGCTCTCTTGTCTTCGCCAGCCTCACCCTCTGTCAAGGGGCACATCTATAGACTTGCAAGAGTATATCTCCCCATTGCTCATCTCATCCTCATCATCGACATCATTGCCAATCTCACTCCTTGTTGTCTCCTTGTCACCACCTTCCTTGTTTAACTGTCTCAAGTCCAGTATGGTTTCACTATCTAACTGATGCTTCTTGCTTTTCCCAGAAGCTATATCTACAAGTGATTCAACAATCAAATCAAATTATTAACTCCCTTTGTACTCACTAACTGTTATAGTTTGGGTATGTGTACACCCTATTTTTTACTTTTACTTTCGCTCATATGCATACATCACTGAGCACCGTTTTACTTAGTCATTTTCTCTTTCCAAAGTCACGTGACCAAGTGCACGTGACCACAGGAATTCTCACATGACTTGAGGCTAGCCTTATGACATCATCTATGATGTCATACCTCATAGTCGTTATCTTTTCTCACATTCACTTCTGTTTACTTCTTTCCTTCTCGAACATTCCATGACGTTCCATGTTCTCTACTTGCCCTAAACTAATTAAAACTCAGATACCTGCCCTAAGGTACTCAGTCATCATATATAAACCCATCCTGTAATTCCTTCGTACCTTAGTCCTATTCACTTTGTTCCACCCACCTCATCAGGTGCCTGCAACTCAGTGGTACCACTCTCCTCTTCCTTGCCAGCCTAGCCCTCTGCAAAGGGGCCACTGTATGCTATATCAAATCGTCTCAGTCACTGTACCAATCTTCGACCTCGACCTCGTCATTCTTGTCGATATTGACACCGTCTCCCGATGTCTCCTCATATCAGTCTTTCTCGTCATCATTGCAGCCTGCAACACTTGAATAGGACTATCAGAAGCTGGTCCATGCTGTGTACCCCCTTCTTCGTTTATGACATGTACTAAGTGGCTCGAGCATATCAAAGTCCAAAGAGAAGCTGTGGCTTTAGCTTTTTATCGTCTCAACGTCTGAGACCGATCCCCAACGCCTGTACACGAACCATCCCCTGCTTATTCTATCGACCCGAACGACCACACACCTGAACCTGAAGGAACAAATGGGTTATACCTTCATAGAAAGAAAATCCCTTGAGTAAAGAAAGCTCAACACCTGAAGTACATCCGACTGGTTGAAGAATACCCCAAAGACCAATGTGTTCTTTGACCTCATTCCCAAATTATCAAACCCGCTTGATACCAGTAAATCCCCAGAGCCCATTTGGAAGATAACAGGCAGTAAGGATGTCTGGCAATCAGCTATAGGACAATTTATCAAAACAAATGACACTCATGGCTGCAGCCATGCAAACCTTGATTCAGAATCAGACAACAAACCCCTCCTCCTCTTCAAACACATACAAGGCATTCGCCAATCCCGGTATCTGGGACAGTGATTGAAACAAGTTCCACATCTGGTGGACAAAGATAGGTGCATGGATTCACTGTCAAACAAACCTTGACGACCACCAATGGACAATCGCAGTTCTCCTCTGAATGAACGGACAAGCTGCTGACTTCACTCAAGTTACCATTGAACAGTACCCTGTCAAGGGCCTTTGGCCAACATGGAAGATGCTCAAGGAGCACATCGAAAAACACTTCCGAATCAATGTGCTGAAGGTAGAAGTGTATAAGAAGTTGGTTGCACTACAACAAGGGTCCCTTCCCATAAAGGTGTACACACAACAATTCAACTTGTTGCAGATTGATGTGGAGATGGAGCCAGGCATAGCGCTCCAGCTGTACAAGGAAAGCATCAACTACAACATCTACTTGCAAGTCTGCCTTCGCCACCCTGCCATAAAAGAAGATCTTGAGACATGGGAAGACACTGCCAATGAGATCAGAAAAATGTTCCATCACATCAAGCTTGAACAAAGCAAGTCGGGCTTCATCCCTTGTAACCAGTACCGCTCAGAACCTCAATTTATGGCGGTCAGCACACAACCAGGTCAAGGGGCCCCAATGCAGGACATCCGCACTGTCCAAAACCTGCCTCAGGTGGATAATTGAGACTGTTATAATTGTGGCAAAAAGGGTCACATCTCTCGAAATTGTAAAGAACCCAGAAAACCCCGACAGCAACCATCCTTTGACCCCATGACTGGGAAAACGTCTTATCTGCCTCGCCAAAATTGAGAAATACCACTTGCTCCCTCAATGGCCATTGCCTCTGTCGTGGCCAACTCCTCCTCCTCTTTCTCACATCATTCCTGCACTTCGTCAGTACCAGACTGGCAAAACAAAGAAGCGCAGGCATACTATTTTGATCTGTTTATGACAAGGGCTTGACACCTCACAGCAGAAGGACTTAAGGGAAAAGAGCCAGCCAAGTAGATCCAGGGGGTATCTATTCGGCTAAAAACAATAGTTTTCTTTCTTCGATTCCATTTTCCTTTTCTTCTCCAAATCGTTTCTCTTGTCTCAAAGTCGAAGGAGAGTTAAGCTTCCATGATATAGTCTCACAGGCTGAAGGAACTGACAAAACTTCATCAAAAATCGCTTCTACATCCTTTGATATAGCTTTTGAAGCTGACCAGATCGTTCAAGATGATTCTTATGATGGTTTTCCTTACGGACTTACTTCTGAAAGGGCATCTTGTTTGAGCGTGGCACTGGAAAATAATAGTGCGCTTGATTCCCTATTAAAAGAATGAGCTTCTCGAATTTCCTCTTATAAAGCCCCCCAAGCTTCTTTTTCTCATCAAGAACCCAATGCCTCTCAAGGAGGAGAATTTGATATCAACACTGATATCTACTTTCAGGATAAAAAAGGTGAATGGACCTTTTGAACCACTTCATTGCTCCTCGACTCCAGAGCCATACAAACCTTTGTTGACAAACATTGGGTAACAGAGATGGGCATTACAACTTACCCTCTCTCAAACCCAATGAATGTTACCAACGCAGATGGATCTTCCTCAAAACATGGAATGATCCACAAGTATGTCTCAATAGTTTTATCCTATAACAGACATGCCGAAGGTGTGGATGCACTTGTCACAACTTTGGGATCCCATGAGGTAATCTTAGGATATGATTAGTTTTACCAACACAACCCACTCATTGATTGGGTGGCCAAAACCATAACCTTCAACAGATGCATGAAACATTGCAAAGCTAATCAAATGAAGCAATAGGTTCCAGTATGCACCATCGAAGAAGGACTTGTGGAAAAGGTCCTGAAACAGTATCATGAATTCCTCAATGTTTTTAGTAAAGAGGAATCCAAACGGATGCCCATTCAAAAACCTTGGGATCACACGATCGACCTCAAATCAGATTTCATTCCAAAAAAGGGACGAGTTATTCCCCTCTCTGATACCGAAATAGAAGAAGTCAGGAACTTCATCACTTCTGAGCAAGAAAAGGGCTATATACACCCATCAAAATCACCACAAACAGCTCCAGTATTTTTCATTCCAAAGAAAACTGGTGAAAAACGACTGGTTATGGATTACCGATATTTAAATGAGGGAACGGTAAAAAACTCCTATCCCTTACCACTCATTTCTTCCCTAGTAGATCGTTTGAAAGGCGCTGACAAGTTTACTTGTCTTGACCTCCGTTAGGGATATAACAATGTCTGCATCAAAGAAGGTGATGAATGGAAAGCAGCATTTGTGACCCCATTAGGCACTTATGAACCGGTGGTAATGTATTTTGGCATGACTAACTCTTCACCAACATTTCAGCAAATGATGAATGATATCTTTAATGATATGTACATCGTCATTATTGTTTATCTTGACGATATGTGTATCTTCACACGGAAAAAGTTGGACAAAGAACACTTGGAGATCGTCAAGGAAGTTCTACAATGCTTGTGCAAAAACAACCTTTATGCCAAACTGGAAAAATGCGTATTCAATGCTAAAGATGTTGACTTTTTAGGAATGCACGTCTCAAAAGATGGCATAGCCATGCAAACAAAGAAGGTTGATGCCATACTGGAATGGCCAGCACCAACAAAGCTGAAACAGCTACAATCGTTTCTTGGTTTGTGTAATTATTATCGATGTTTTATACAGGGCTTTGGACAAATTGCTCACTCCCTTAATGACCTAACCAAAAAGAATGTTCCATACATCTGGGGGGTGGCACAACAAATGGCGTTTGATACACTCAAAAAACACTTTACCGAAGCACCTCTGCTCACATATCCTGACTCCTCTCAACTGATGCAAGTGATATTGCCACGGGTGCAGTATTATCAGTTCAAGAGGAGGACAATTTGTGGTGCCCTTGTGCTTTTCTATCTCATTCCTTTTCCTCTGCTGAATGAAACTACCCTGTCTATGACAAGGAGTTATTAGCTATCATACGCGCTCTTGAGGAGTGGCAACATTACCTCATCAGAAAAACTAACTTCGAGATCTGGACAGACCACAAAAATCTCAAATACTGGAAAAACCACAAACATTGTCAGGATGACAAGCTTGCTGGCACGAGCTATTACAAGAGTTCAATTACACACTTATCTATAAACCCAGCAACATGAATGGATGTGCCGACGCACTTTCTCATTGTCCTGACCACGGTGACGCAGTCGATAACCTTAATGAAAGCATCACTGTCTTCCCTCCCACAGTTTTGTGCTCATCTAATCTATCTATTCCTGTTTCTCTTACTTCCGTTGATGCACGCCTCCCCACCAAGGGCTCCTCTGCAGCAGCAGGTTTTGACCTGTATTCCACATCAGATTTTGACATTCCTGCCCACGATCAACTTTTAATTCCCACCCATGTCAAAATCTAGCTTCCCCTTGGTACCTATGGCAGGATCACCCCTTGCTCAGGCCTCACTTTCAAGCATAAAATCAATGTCATGGCCAGAGTCATTGACGCTGATTATAGGGGATAAATTGGGGTTATCCTGTTTAACCATGCTGAAACACCTGTTCACATTTCTAAATATGACTGTATTGCGCAACTAATCATTGAAAAAATAGAAAATCCAATATTAACTGAAGAAAAAACTCTAGAAGAGTCAGAACGAAATAAGAAAGGCTTTGGCTCTACCGGAGTCAAAGCAATGACTTCTACTTCTCTTTACTCTAACTTCGAAACAAAACTAATGAACAAATCCAAACAGCTAGGCGTTGACGCTATTAACAAATACGAATATTATGCTCAGGACAAACTTTTCCACTCTTCGAATGGCATTGTTTTTGTGCCCCTTTCCCTTCGCAATGAACTTATTTCTCTGTTTCATGATTCTCCAATGGCGGGCCACCCAGGCCAAGACTGCACTATTAGCACCATTAAACAATTTTATTGGTGGCCAGGTGCAGCTAAAGACATTGCTTTATATGTTGAACACTGCCAGGTGTGCTCCCTCATGAAGGGTTCATCAAAGCCACTGGCAGGAAAGTTAATCCCTCTTCCAATTCCTTCCAGCCCTTGAGTCAATATTTCTAACGATTTCATTACTGGCTTTCCCACCTCCAAAGGGTACGATGCTATTGGCGTCATAGTCAATCGTTTTTCCAAAGAAATCATTTTGTTTCCTTGCACTAAGACCACTTCTTCTGCCGATCTGGCACTTTTATTTAGAGACCACATTTGGTGCACACACGGACTACCTAACACTATTGTATCAGACAGGGGACCGCAATTCATGTCAGAGTTTACCAAAGAGCTGTGCAAAGTTTTGGGGATCTAGCAGAAGCTGTTGACAGTGTATCACCCATAAATGGACGGTCAAACTGAATGAATCAACCGCGAGGTATTGGCATATCTCAGAGCATACGTTGCAAAACAACAAGACTCTTGGAGCGATTGGCTCAAAATGGCACAATTTGTCCATAACTCCTCTCTCACCATGGCCACTGGCACTACCCCCTTCGAAGTAACCTGTAATTATCATCCTCAGTGAGGAGTTGAACCTTCCTCCTCTACTGCCCCTGGGGGGTCATTCGCTTCTCATATGGCGAAGTCACACGACGAAATCACCACCACACTCGTTAAATCTAGAGACTGAATGGTACAAAACCAAGAGTCTAAATGTTCCCTCGCTTCATCATACACCATCAGTGACCTGGTCTGGTTATCCACCAACCACCTCACACTCCTGTACCCCGCACGTAAATTAACTCAAAAATTCATCAGGCCTTACCATATTACCGCTGTCCTCCCTAACACTGTTACCCTCCACCTCCCTTCTTCCGTCTCCATCCATCCTACGGTCAACGTATCTCGAGTAAAACCCTACAAAGCCCCACTGGCTGGCCAGCCCGTATTTAAACCTGACGCCATCACAGTCACAGAGGACCAACATGAAGAATATGAGGTAGACTTTATTGTGGCCAGCAGGCTTTCTCAAGGAAAGCTACAGTACCTCATCCATTGGAAAAGATGGGATGAGGTGGATCACATCTGGGAACCGGCCAGTAATTTGCAACATGCGCAGGATGCCATCAACGACTTTCATCACTCCCATCTCTCTGCTCCTCGCCCTATCCGGGGCATCTCTGACACGCAATTTCTCTCCCTGTTTTCTCCCTTTGGACCCTCCTATACCAAATTCACAGACTCGCAGTTGGACCTCGAATCTGGTGAATGGGGGATAGTGTTATAGTTTGGGCACATGTACACCCTATTTTTCACTTTTACTTTTGCTCATATGCATGCATCACTGAGCACTGTTTTACTTAGTCGTTTTCTCTTTCCAAAGTCACGTGACCAAGTGCACGTGACCGCAGGAATTCTCACATGACTTGAGGCTAGCCTTATGACATCATCTATGATGTCATACCTCATATTCGTTATCTTTTCTCACGTTCACTTCTGTTTACTTCTTTCCTTCTCGAACATTCCATGATGTTCCATGTTCTCTACTTGCCCTAAACTAATTAAAACTCAGATACCTGCCCTAAGGTACTCAGTTATCATATATAAACCCATCCTGTAATTCCTTCGTATCTTAGTCCTATTCACTTTGTTCCACCCACCTCATCAGGTGCCTGCAACTCAGTGGTACCACTCTCCTCTTCCTTGCCAGCCTAGCCCTCTGCAAAGGGGCCACTGTATGCTATATCAAATCATCTCAGTCACTGTACCGATCTTCAACCTTGTTCTCATCATTCTCGTCAATGTCGACACTGTCTCCTCATATCAGTCTTTCTCATCATTGTTGCAGCCCGCAACACTAACTGATTCTGTAAAAATGAAGACTCTCTCATCTAGTCTGTGAGCCTCTCTTCTGTGCTTTATTACTCTATTTCTCCTGATTACTGTTATGCTTCATCCTTGGGACTAATGTAGCCCTTAGGAGTGCTATGTAGTTTAATCAAGCATGACAAGGAATATGGATACTCATGTTGGCATTGCCAATGAGCAGAGGTCTGGTTGATAATGAGGAAGGTCAAGAGTATTCACTCAAAGGTAGAATGAAGACTGATGTAAGGATCACATGAGGTGAGGCCACAAACAGGATGGATTGCAAGGCAAAAGTAAGGGAGAACAAAGCTAAAGTATAAGAGTGAGGGTTGTGCCTCTTATATACTACAGATAACTAGTTTAGGGTAGGTCAGCTGAGTATGAATGTGAAACAAGTCATGATGAGCAAGAAGTGCCATTGGGTGAAGGAGCTTAGCATGTGAAACAAAAGAGTAATCAATAATGAGTAATCAGCCAATAATGACAGATACTCAGTAAGTGAGAATGACAATGAAGAGAACTATGATGACTCATGTGTGTGAAAGGTGCACTCCCATGGGAATGACTGTGAATGAGTAGGATTGGGCCTATGAGTGAGTGAGTCAAATGAGAAAAGCAAAGGAAATTATAACAATTACTATAGTGTTGTATAGTTTGACTGGATATATAAGTTACTCCCTCTATATATAAAAATACATAATAGAGCCCTACAATTGGAAGGGAATTAGGACAAGGTGGTAGTTCCAAATGTGTTGTCTTGCCAAATTATTAGTATTATTTGAAGCCAGATAGTTTAGTATATTACAATCTGTAAACTTGTATCTGACATGTTTTTAATATGATGATTGGCATTTAAGAAAGTGGAAATTGTCACAGACAGAGATGGCTATTAGGCAATGGAGTGACTATAAGGAACACTGATAAAAAAGCACCCTAGCCTTTTACTGCATTTTGGCCTTTTTACTACTGGTACTTATTTCTCAAATCATCATCATAGGATAGTCCAGTATGTATATATTTATTACATTATCCATTGATCACAATATGAGAGATAATAAGCAGTTATGATTTTTGTAAAAAACACTCTTCCACTATCAAGCATTCTATCACTTGAGTTTGATGCAGGATTTAAATGTGGCTGAAATATCAATAAATAAAAATACATATACATTTCTTGGACATTCAATCAGTTAAGGTGCATATAGAAGATTGAACTATTGTATTCATTGTCAAGGGTGTTGATAACAGTCATATAGTAATGTTTGACCTATACAGCATAGAAACCCATTGAGAACTTGATAGGATCACCATGATTAGAGCAAAAATCTTATGAGAGTCCACAGAGGAGATTATGTTCAATAAAGTGAATTTATCATTAAATATCACATACTATCACTCTAGAAAAAGCAAGCATTAGTATTGGTGTTGTGTTACAGTATAACTAGGACAGAATTTTCTAATAAATGCAGTATTATGATTGTAGTAGAAATCTAGATGAAATTTCTTAAGAATCAGATGTCCAAAAATCTGATTGACTTTCTAAAAGTATATCTTCTAGTAGTTATTATCTATGCTATACTATATGTACTCACACTCATTCTATGTATATTCAGGCATTGTTTAGGAATAATAAGAGCTTCCAGAAGATCCATATCTCTGTTTCAGAGGATAGCTGTGTTTGATCTAATAGACAATGCATTAGATGAATATTTGTACTGTGGTTAAAAGTAATGCATACAAGATTGAAACTTTCTTTAATCTTGTCTTTCCATAGTGACTGAGCTCTTTTATACTATTATAAGCTATAGCACTCTTGAAATCTACTATGTCTATATTAGCAATATAGTAAGGAGAATATTGTGATACATGTACCTATCTAATCCAACATCTTCACAACATTTAAGCACTTCCTAGGTGGAATCTCTAACAAATGCAGTAGTATCTCATACACCATATCCACCTCCTTTCTTAATATCTGATCAACATCCACAGCTGAGAAAAATGTAATGTTCTGCAGCAAATTATTCATCCCCAGTCTAAATGCAAATAGATGCTATCTTCACATGTTCACAATCTATTCTAGGCTTGTTGACACAGACTGATCATAATTTAGATATTAGGTTGCATCTGATCCCAGATCTGGGGTGGTAGTAATCAGATATAGAAAGCCAGCAGGGGTGACTACCCTCTTTATCAGAAATATAACAGTGGCCCCAACTCCTAGCTAGCAAGCATTGCATATAATAAGGAAGGTTAGTCCTTCAACCCACTCTTTCATGCCTATCATAAGTATCTCTACCTTGGCTACTGCTAACTATGTAACCCTTTATTCCACCTGCAATATAACATGTATCCAGGCTAATATACCACAGTCTAAGCTGGTAGAGGTTTGCTTAACAAACCTTTACAGTGACTAGACTACTACAGAGTGTATTACCATTTGGCTGGCAGAGCCTAAGAAGACCACCCTTCTAGTCTTTCTCAAATCAATTGATGTTTAAGGCTAGGATATTTTTGGAAAAAACCTACTTTGGCAGCAAATACAGCCCAGACAATGGGTGAGCTAGATCTTTTAATAACCAACCCTGTTTAATGTTTTGATAGCTTCTAGTTACCAGCAAATACCTTTTACCAACTTAGCCTTCAATTAAGATGAAGACTAACAACTCCCAGACCACCCCCTTACTGGTACTAATAAGGAGGTGGTGCAAATTCCTCCTACATCCATTATCAAGAACATTATGATCTTGTCAATTGTCACTATAGCAGTACATTTCACTAATCTTGCATGACAGATTCAAAGATAGGGTCTACTTTGAGGCAATTAGTCTTAGCCTCATGGCCATCACCCATCAGAATGATAGGTATGTATGTCTTTACTTCTCAAGAAATGCTCTAGGCTCTAAAAAACCTATAGATATTGGATTATTTATTTTTTCTAATTTGTGGAGATTTTCCTTGCATAACTTGAAGGGACTGGTTAACCCCTCTTATATTCTACCACTGTGGTAAAGAAGGTATTTGTTAGGGGTCAGCTCAGTCAGTCACATGTATCTAAACATAATCTATAGTCTAGTAAACTCCATAGCCAATTATAACCCTGTAGAAATCTTGCAAGCAAGGTAATACCTTCTTTGCCACAGTGGTGGAATACAAGAGAGGTTAACCAGTCCCTTTATGTTATACAAGAAAAATCTCCACAAATCAGAAAAAATAAACAATCCAATATCTATAGGTTTTTCAGAGCCTAGAGTATTTCTTGAGAAGTAATTACCATGATGATCAGGTCAGATCCCCACCATCTTTTTTGGATGGTACTAGAGGTCACTCCAATCAGTTCATGCTCTTTTATAGCCTACCCATCCTGGATCACATATCCATCATATACCAGATCAAGAATACAGATGACATCTAATTAAACAAACATTTCTGGAGTTTTCACCATTCTGATTTCCACATCAACAGGCATAACCCATTATGCACAGAGTACTCATTGGCCAATGATCCTTTTCAAGAAATGCACCCTTCTCATCCCTCCATTTGATCTCTGCAGGCTCCCCTAGTCCTACTGTTACAGTTCATCCATATGATCTGCCCCCTTGTGTATACATTCTTATTTAACTCTTTCTCTATCTTTCTTTCTTCTTTGATCACATGATCCCAGTCACATGATTGTGCGAGTTCTCACATGATAGATCTTCCCAATCAGATCTAAGATAGGATCTGGGGGATCTAGATAAGATCACCACAAGGCTGCAGCTTTCTCACTCAATTAATCTCCATTCCATGCTACTACCTAATTGTGCTCTTCTTATCTTCTCTTCTATTCTGCCACATCTTATGGCTACCTCATGTCCATCTTATCTTTACCTCATGGACTATTAGTCAGCAAGTTCCCATTACTATATAGTCTCAATGACTTAGTAGTCAGTACCTCAGTTTTGTCAACTGTGTCTTAGAGATTATACATCCATTTGATTCTTTCCTCATGTTGATAATCCCTTCAGTTGGTTTATAAACCCAACTATGATATCACCATCATTTGCAAGATCATCAAAACTCATCTACTTGTCATCCACCCTCTGAGCTCATTATGCTCCTCATCTTCCTCATTCTTATGTGTTTCCACCCCTCCTCATTACATTCATTAATACTGTAACACCTACTACTATTAATGATATTGAATAATTGCATGCTTAGACCAGCATTCTCACTTTACATGACCACTCTTCAGAGTCAGATGATTGCCCTCCACTCTTAGTTCAATACCCTCCACTCTCAGACTACATCTCTTTATACTAAATCTGCCATCCTATAGACTATGTCCAAAAGTCTACAAAACTCTGTCTTCTTACCACTGTAGTAGATCATGTCACTACAGGCCCAGAATGAAATAGTGAGGTACAAGAAGAAGGAAGATCCTAGGCTAGAGCAAGTTGTATAGTGACACTAGTGAATCCATCAAGTGGATCACTCTCACCTTTCTTGTCAACATTATCAACCTCCAGTGTGGACACCCATAGGAAGTTGTGCATCAATCAATGTTCATCCCTGGGTGGATGGTACTGTTATAGTTTGGTTTCTTGTATGCTCTCTATTTATTTTTCTTCACTTTTGCTCACATGTTACACATCACTAAGCACTGTTTTACCTTAGCATTTCTTTCTTTCCAAAGTCATGTGACTAAGTGCACATGACCATGGGAACTGGCATATGACCTGAGGCTAGACTAATGATGTTATCAATGACATCATATCTCATGGTCCCTTATCTCTTCTCACAGTTATCACAGTTTCCTTCTTCAACATTCCATCACATTCTTTCTCTCACACTTGCCCTAAACTATTTAGAACTCAGAACCCTGCCCTAAAGTACTCACTCATACTATATAAACCCTTCCTGTAATTCCCTCGTACTTTAGTCCTATTCATTTGCATTCTCTCCTCATCATAGGGGCCCTTTGCTCTTAGGTACCACTCCTCTCTCTTCACCAGCTTCACCCTCTGTCAAGAGGCTCTCATATGCTCGGACCCACAATGATCTATCTGCCCATTGGTCATCTCATCATCATCTTTAACATGCTCACTAACATCATCAATTGCTGTCTCCTCATCACTGTGTTTATTGTTCAACTGATTTAAGACCAATACAGTTTCAGATGCTGTCCTGCATGTTACTTATAGACAATGATATGACAAGTTAATGATTGAGTAGCAAGCATTTGCAGGTATTTGGCTGCACAATCAATGTAACTGTCACTAGGATTGATGCTGTGACTAAGATGGACTTGGAAAAGCATGTATAACCTGGTGTGGATGGTGTATCTCTTGATATGTCAATCTCATATCTGTCAATACTATGATGTTGTTAGGACATTATAATCTGAATGGGATATATGTCAGTCATAAGGTAATTTAACCATATGACATCAATTATCTTGCTAATGAGCAATTCAAAGCTGAGTGAGATTAATTTATCCATGCACTCTTTTTCCTCTTTATCTCACACACTTCCAATAAGGAATGACCCCACTGCAACTTGTATAGTGTCCCTTTGCTAAACTCTCTACTTAGCCTTCTAGACCCACTAACTATCCCCTTATCTCTATAGTGGCTCAAAAAACTGTCCTAATGTTTGCATGATTTTCACTAAATGTAATAAAACACAATACCCACTAAGCTTTACCCAAATATGTACAGTAAATGTATGAAATATAGTATGTACCTTTTGCTTTCTATTGAGCAAGGCTTCAAAGGTTTTGGATATACTTTGATGAAATGGTAGTCATTTCAAAATCATCACTCATTGGGACAGTTTTTTTTACTTTATATAAATCTGGGTATCTAGTACTTGGTATGACCTCCTTTGGCCTTGATAACTGCTCCAATCCTTCTAGGCATGCTTTCAATCCAATTTTGACACTCTTCTACAGAACTCTTCCCCCACTCCTCTACTAGCCTTTCCCATAGTTGATGAACTCCTTTAGAAGCACTTTTATAAGCTGAAAGATGTCTCTTAAGGTGATTCCAAGTATGTTCAATGGAATTAAGGTCTGGAGACTGTGTAGACCAATCCAAAAGCCTAATCCCTTGCTCTTCAAACCAAGTCTGAGCTTTCTAGAGGTATGCTTAGGATCATTATCTTGTTGAAAGATAATATCAGCTTCTGGAATTCCAGATTCCTCTATACTTTCCAATAACCCCTGCTCTAAGATTGTCATATACTGTTCAGCATTCATCCTTCCCTCCACCTCACTGAAAACTCCCACCCCATTCCATTCTATATATCCCCATACCATCAATGAACCTCCTAGATGTTTAACTATATCTTTGACCTCTCTAGCAATCAACCCTTCACCTGCCTTTTTCCACACATACTCTTGTCCATCTGACCCAATCCTATTAATCTTAGCCTCATCTGACCATATTACTCTCTTCCAATCCTCTACAGTCCAATGTTGGTACTTGAGAGCAAAGGTCAATCTTCTTTTCTTATAACTCTCAGAAAGAAGAGGTTTTTTCTTCTTCACCATAGCTTTCAAAGAGGCCTCCTTGAGGGTATTCCTAACTGTCTGGGAGAAAACAGGAGTATCAGGAATGAATTTAGTGGCCTGAATAGCATTTTTGGTCTTGCCAGTAATAATTTGTTGAATAATAGCCCTTTTGTTGGTAGGTGAAAGTTTTACAGGACATCCACCAAGATGTCTAGTCTTATCTGGCTGGATTTTCTGAAGAATCCTAGACACTGTAGACTTGCCTAGACCAGTTTAGGAGGCTATCTTCCTAGAGAAGAGACCAAGAGAAAGGAGAGAGATGATATTATCCCTTTGAGAGCTAAAGATGGATTTCATACTGATGGTGGGAAAGTAATTATATAATGATAGGGTTTATATAGTGTTGGCTGATGACAGTTACATAAAGATGACATAATAGAACCATTATCAAATTTATGTAAATACTTTACAGCATGCCAGGGTCTAATATATATAATCAAAACTTAAAGTCAAAAAACTATCCTAATGAGTGATGATTTTGAAATGACTGCCATTTCATCAAAGTATGTCCAAAACCTTTGAAGCCTTGCTCAATAGAAAGCCAAAGGTACATACCATATTTCATACACTTACATATTTGGGTAAAGCTTAGTGGGTATTGTGCTTTATTGCATTTAGTGAAAAACATGCAAATATTGTGACAGTTTTTTGAGCCACTGTAAGCTCAAGGCCTATGATGGGGATTGCTATCCTTTCATCATGGTCTTTAGGGGATCATCCTTCATTCTCATAGGCCTAAGCCAGCCTACATACAATGGCTCCTGACTCTCTCATTTCATCAGATTGCCCTATTGCCAAGTCCTTTGGGCCTTGACACCACTCTTCTCTCTACCTTCATTGCAACCTTGGTATAGGCATTGAACTGCTCTAGATGAGTAGTTGCCCATATTCTCATCATCATCCTCATTGCTTATTGATGCCTATAACAACCCATGATGAAATCACTACCACTTTGGCCAAGACACGGGTTCAGATGTCCCATATACAAGAATCCAAATACTCCTTCACTTCTATGTATTCTATTTGTAACCTAGTTTAGTTATCCACTGACCATCTTTCCCTTCCTTATTCTACACATAAATTAACACATAAATTCATCAGGCTGTTCTATATTCACTGCCATCCTTCCTAATGCTGTTATACTTCATCTTCCATTATCCATCTCTATCTATCTCATGGTTAATGTTTCCTACATAAAATCCTACAAAGCCTCCCTGGTGGCTAGCCAGCCTGTATTTAAACCTGACACCATCCATGTTACAGAGAACCAGCATGAGGAATACAAGATAGATTATATCACCACCTCACATCTTTATTATGGAAAATTACAATACCTTATCTACTAAAAAGGGTGGAATGAGGTGGATCACACCTAGGAATCTGTGCTTAATGTTATAGGTTATCCTCACATTCCCCTTCTATGAGTATGCTTCATCCTTACTTCTTACTTTATGCTCATATTCTTCTTCCTTCTTTCATCACATGACCATGAGACATCTCATGTGGTTAGATCTTAAATCTATTATAGTTTGGGCATGCATACGCCCCTATTTTCTTGTCTTTCTTTCTTTTACCTTCACTCATATGCCTAGCATCACTGAGCACCATTTTACCTTAGCTGATTCTTCTTTCCAAAGTCATGTGACCAGTGCACATGATCGCAGGAATGTTCACGTGACCTGAGGCTAGATCCATGACATCATTGATGCTGTCATGCCTTATGTCCCTTATCTTTCTCTTATGTTTATTTCTGTCTTTCCACAACATTCCATCATCTTCTTATCTTTGCTTGCTCTAAATCTAATTCAGACTCAGACTCTTGCCCTAAAGTACTCAGTCTTACTATATAAACCCTCCCTGTAATGCCTTCATACTTTAGTCCTAATCACTTTGTTCCACCCACTGCACTCTAGTGCCTACAACTCAGTGGTACCACTCAACCTCCTTCTCGCCAGCCTCACCCTCTGTTCAAGGGGCTCTTATATGTTATATCACATCGTCTCTGTTGCCATACCAATCTTCCACCTTGTCCTCGTAATCCTCGTTGATGTTGACATCGATATCCACTGCCTCCTCATCTCTGTTTACCTTGTGGAGATCATTGTTGCAGCCTGCAACAAAATCTGATCATAGATTGGATCTGGGGAATCTAATTGAGATCATCTCAAGGCCAGGCTTCTCTTTCATTTCCACTCCACACCTCTACCTCATTGTGCACTTCTTAACTTCTCTTCCATTCTCTGTCCTCATGTATTCCTACTCCACTTCTCATGTCGTCCTTATGGTCATACATGTGTTCACCTCATGGACTATTAGTCAGCATGCCTTCACTCATATTTAAACCCTAGACTACAGTAGCCAGTACTTCTTAGTTCTGTCAACTTTTGTCTTAGGATTCAATCCTATTAGTCTTCATTGTACTCATCAAATCCCTTCAGTTGGTTCCTACAAAACCCAACTATTGGTCCTCATGCTTGTATAAAAGCTTCCAACATCATCACACATTCTTAGCCTTCATGCTAAGCTCCTCATCTCATCCATTTCTGTCTTCACTGCACTCACACTAGTTGAACTGGTAACACTTAACTTAAAGCATGCACAGAGCACTATTTCTGTAACAGCTTAACCCCTATCCAGCATACTTTCTTATCCTTTCAAGAGTTTTATACCTTAGTGTCAATCATGGCTCTACTCCCAGAGCATTCTTTTTCTTATCTTATCTTATCAGGTCACATGACTCAATCTTATCTTTTCTCTGACCTATCACAGGTCTTTCTTTAATCTTATAAGCAACACATGGACTTACATCTTTTTCAACCTTACAACATGTGTGAATATCACATGATGTGTTCCTTTTAGTATACATAGCCTTCTGTTTATTTCTGTGCTGTGCTACACTTCTTTGATTCTTATTTCATAATGCCTTATGCTTTTAATTACCACATCCTTCTATTTTTCTAACACACTATAACCTCATGTTATCACATAGTATGTTTCTTTGATTCTTATAATATGTCATACTCTATGCTTCTTTATCCCATATATTGCCTCATGCACACAGACCATGTAGTATACAATAGAATAGTATATATAATATCTTAATACAAATACCAGACACTTTACAAAAGTTCTCTTAGTCTTTCCTTTCCAAAGACTGGCTAAGAGTCCTACTCAGATCCTTCCTTCACCCTTTCTTGTACTTTGATTCAGTCATTGGATCTTACCTTTGGGTATAGATTCAGGGTTGTTTCAATTTCTGAATTCCATACCACATACCCTTCTGTCCCACACCCTACTTAGAATGTCTTTAACATCTTCTTTCTCTCTCTATTTCAACCTTTCCCTCCTATACAGAATTTACTGACTCTTGTTTGGACCTTGAGTCTCATGAATAGGGGAGAGTGTTATAATTCAGGTCACTGTATGCTCCCTATTTTAATTGATTTACCTTTCACTCATATACAGTGGCTCAAAAAAGTGTCCTAATGTTGAGCCATTTTGGAAAGATTGGGATATTGTAAGTGACCAAGAATGAATTAGGTAACATGCTTGCAGGATGGATGTGTGTATGCGCTCTTAGCTTTCCAACACTACTTTTGTCATGTGATTAGGTTGCCATGGGAGTGAGATACAACCATTTCAAAATGACATGTCATTGGGACACTTATTTGACCATATATTTGATCATCATTATATTATATATAACATAGGTATTTGATAGCTATTGATGGTTGCTATGTTACCAAGCTGTGTAATTATGTAATTGACATAATCCCAAGCAATATAAATACCTAGTGTCCCACTTCAATTGGCCTTACCATACCATAAAGCCCATTTCTGCCTCTATTAAAGCTAATATCCTTTTTCTCTCTGAATCTGGTCTCTCTGCTAGA
>QFEQ01000608.1:0-10844 GCA_003316335.1 Hemileccinum impolitum
AGCCTAGGTCACCCTCCAAGGAGGGCGCCGAACTTGACAGTTCACAGTCATCGAGCACCACACCTACAGCGGGGTCCATCCCAAGCGTTGATGGTGCACCTTCGACGATCCCAACCAGTGCCAGCACGTCAGCGAGCCCCGCGTTTATGCTAGTCCGTACCCAACTTGGTGGGTGCATTGCCAACCCATGGTATCCTTATACCACTGTAAGTCGCGACTCGTGCCGCATCAACAGAATCAGCGCTCACACTCTTTCAAGTACCAGAAAGGGGACCAGGTGATTTTTTGTGATGCATTGTACACGGCAAAGCAATGGTCCTTTAACAGTGAACCTTCCACGCACCCTGACGAATGGACCAACGATGGCATGTGCCACTCGGAGGGGACCACACCTCAGGACTGCACTCGTGTCCCTGCGTGGAAGAGCGACCGCGCGTACACCCAAGGAGAGCAAGTCACGTATGGGAACCACCTCTATTCTGCTAGGCAGTGGACCCAGGCGAACCCTCCCGGAGATGCTTCTGACTCGTGGAAGGATATCGGTCCTTGTGATTAACTTAATACAGAAGCTAGGGTTTTATTTCTTCATCTTTTGGAGGTTTCTTATGGACTCTACATACATTCCCATTTTTTGATTGCATGGTCACTTGGAGATACACATGTTGACTTTACATTGTGAATCATCTCTTTCAAGTTCTTAATACCTCTCACGACTCAAAATTCGAAGTCGTTTTGAATGTGGCGGTGCGCACATCATTCACTGGCAAATCGCTGCGTACACTGACACCGACGGAATACCAAGTCTTTGTATACTGTATAGGCATTCACAGTCCTGACACAAGTCACCGTCGACGGCCGTAAATCGATAGCCCACCGACTCGCCCATGGATCACTTTGACGTGAAAGACAACTCCTAGTGAGCTAGCGACATATCTCTACCCACCCTCACATACGATCCCAAACACTGCTTGCTAGCCATGATCTCATTCACTTCTTTTGACCTTTGTGGTCGTTCAACGGACTGGCCTTGACTTGAATGCGGACCGACTTGATGCATTACCCCTCCAAGCAAGGTGTTCTTTACAAGAACACTGAAGAGGAAAATAGCGCGAATCAATGCGGCCAAAATTTCGCAGCCTGTTCAAGTTCTGTCGGTCAGCGTGTGCAAGACTGCACGACTTGGACTCCAAGCCAGGGACGATGGTCCAGTGCCTGGCATCACAGTGGCGTGTGACCGTTCCGAGGTTTGTCGACAACGCCCATCCTCACAGCACTGCCAGTGGTTTCGTGAATCGTGTCTCGGTTTGCGTACAACGATTACCCCTGGCAAGCCTTCCTAACAAGCCCGATCCAGAGGACACAGTGACGCATACTTGTCCTTTCAATCTCTGACGATTGGTTTTCCCTATTCCAGACGCTCATCTGCAAAGATAATTGGCAACGTTATCGCTTGACAGCTGTTCTACCGTGTCTGATTGGTTCACCGGCTGGTGAGCCTTCGGGCCTAACCTATATACGGGGCGAACAATGTAGCATTATGCTCGGCTAGTTTCCCAGATGCGTATTTCCAAAAGTACAACGACAGGTTATTACTGAAAACGGTGGCGAGTCCATGTCCTTGTGTTGATGTTTTACGCTTTCTGAGTGGGTTTAAAAGATTGTCATCGTCTTGTAAGGAATTCATACCTTCGTGGCCGTTTGAACGCGAGCTCGATCGGCCGTCGTCAAAGTATTTCAGACATGTTCAACACCATCTTTGCCTGCTGGGGAATTTATCTCGAGTTCGTCCCCACTCTGTCGGTACCCTTGGACAGGAATGTGTAGGTAAACGTTTCTTTCATTTCAATAGACTTTGACGCCAACGCCCAGTCCATTAGTGGTAAGTTTGGATATTGTTCCATGTTGCATAACCCACGTGATCGTGATGTGCAGTTATTGCAGCTGTACGATCTGCAGGGCTGACCAAACCTCACATCGATTGTCGTAGTGGTACTGTCTCCCGACGGTGTGGGCATGGACTCTGGTCCAGCCAAGTCTCGGCAAAGATCTGCCGTCCTTCCCCAGCATCCATCAGTAAACCGAGTAATGATCCCAACCAGTACCTACCAGTACCTACCATCGGCTACCATCGGCTACCAGCCAACCGGTTTACTGATGAGTCGGTCCATATAGACATGCTTACATTTTCTCCCGTTCGCAGTGTTTACGCTCACATTCCTGTTGCTGTAAGTCACCTGATTCCGGATCCACCTCCACGACTCACGCTCACCGACGGACCGGTTTGATGCGATGATTAGATTGAACCGACGAGAGAGCTTGAAGAGCTTCCGGGAACGTTGTCACGATCAGTTTGACATCAAGTTTGAGGTTGCGACGAACAAGACATCGACCATGCGTCGTGGCGACGAGACGAGCGGGGTCAACGGAGTGTTACCGGCGGCGCGGTCGGTGGTGCAAATGTTGTGAGGACAATCTTGGGCTCGGTGAGGTCGTATCCACGCAGTTGTTTGTAAGTCGATGGTGGAACGTTGATTGACCGGTGTCAATTAGGTGTGGGTGACAGATTCAGTTTAGTGTGGCTAACAGGTACGGCGAACAAGGTGGCTAACAGAGGTGGCTAACAGTGTCGATTAGGTGCGGCTAACAGACAGTCACGATGGGTATAAGAAGAAACAGGTGCTGATCCAAGAGTTCCCATTGCGAACTTCTCTCAGTGAACTACCGACATTTCTCTACCTACCTCACACTTTCAATCCTAAACCCTCCTTGTCGCCATGATCTCATCCACTCTTTTGACCTTTGTGGTTGCGTTGTCATCGGTTCTCGCCGTCAACGGTGCCATCGTTCAGCGTGATGGTTCGTTCGTGAATCGTTTTTATCCGCGCTGTCCAAGACCTTGCGCTGACATTGACTCGAATGCAGCCCGACTTGACGCACCAGCCTAGGTCACCCTCCAAGGAGGGCGCCGAACTTGACAGTTCACAGTCATCGAGCACCACACCTACAGCGGGGTCCATCCCAAGCGTTGATGGTGTACCTCCGACGGTCCCAACCAGTGCCAGCACGCCAGCGAGCCCCGCCGCGTTTATGCTAGCCCGACGCCTTATCGGTATCTGCTCTGCGAACCCGTGGTATCCTTATACCACGGTAAGTTGTCGTGTGCCCAAATCAGCGGAATCGGCGCTCATTCTCTTTCAAGTACCAGAAAGGGGACCAGGTGACCTTCGGTCATGGATTCGGTCATGGATTCATTGAATTGTACACGGCAAGGCAATGGTCCTTTAACAGTGACCCTTCCACGCACCCTGATGAATGGATTGACGATGGCTCGTGCCGCCCGGAGGGGACCACACCTCAGGACTGCACTGATGTCCCTGCATGGAAGAGCGACCGCGCGTATACCCAAGGAGAGCAAGTCACGTATGGGAACTACCTCTATTCTGCTAGGCAGTGGACTCAGGCGAACCCTCCTGGAGATGTCTCTGACTCGTGGAAGGAGATCGGTCCTTGTGATTAACTCAATACAGAAGCTAGTGTTTGATTTCTTCATCTTTTGGATGTCTCTTATGGACTCTACATACATTCGCATTTTTTGATAACAACGTCACTTGGATATTCTCTTGTATCATTGTGAATCATCTCTCTCAAGAGGTATCGTTGTACCTGGTGGCTCAAGTACTCAGATCTCACAACTAAAAAGTGCTGTGTCGTTGAATGTGGCGGTGCGCCCATCACTTGCTAAATCGCTGCGCATACAACATCGACGGAACACCAAATCTTCATATACTGTACAGGCACACGGTGATGCAAGTGGCCGTCACTCGATAGCCCAGACTTACCCATGGATCACTTTTGGTGTGAAAGATTGAACCATCGGCCGGAGACCCTGACAGGTTCCCCCTACTGTCATCATGACCTGGACTCTCAGTCATACTAGTACGGACCGACTTGACGCATAGCCTAAATCACCTTCCAAGTAGGGTGAATTTTACAAGAACACTGAAGAAAATAGCGCGAATCAATGCGGCCAACACTTTTGCAGCCTGTCAAGTTCCGTCGGTCACCGTTTGCAGCAGCGCACGACTCGGACTCCAAGCCAGGGACGATCATGCCGGTCTAGTGCCTGGCGTCAGTGACAGTGGCGTGTGACCGCTGATTTGTCGACAACGCCCATCCTCGCAGCACTCCCAGTGGTTTCGTGAATCGCGTCACGGTTTGCGTACATCGACTACCTCTGGCAATAACTTGCCGGATCCGCAGGACACGGTGACGCGCGGGGATGACTGTTCAGACACCTCGAGTCGTCATTGCATGCTACCGTGATGATGAGGGGATCCTCCGCAAAAATTTCAGGCCGGCTCCGATGATCCCCCACTGGATATCGTAGACGGTGGCACCCATCTGCTGCGAAATGCCCGCGTTCGCGTCCATTCTCGGGATGATGTATTTGAACCGAAGAAGCCAAGGACGGTGGGGACCTTCCCCTGTCAACCACTTCGCACAAGCCATCTTCGATAACCGAGCACCTGCGTTCGAGAATTCAACATCCAACAGCCAGATGACATCTTTCCGACCAAGGGCTTTCGTCAACGCTGATGTTGATGCGAACGTCTCAGTATCACGACTCTGTCTCCATGCTACGCAAGTAAAAAAATGATTCTGCTGTGCCTGCCGTAGGCGCGTCCTTGTTTACTTGACGAAGAGGATAGTACATATGAACTACCAGAGGACTCCGATTCAGGCATGATCATGTCTTCATCATGATGGCGACCTCACGACAAGCTTGGTGCAAGAGTCCTTCGAGTGGCTGCCTCGCATCGAGTTTTCAATGACATGCGGTACGTTGTCGCGCGACCCTCGTCTTTTGGCATATACGTGAATGTTTTAGAAGACGCAGACGTGATGAGCTTCTTTGGAGCATTCAAGCAAAAACGAGCTCAGGCTGATTAACCGTTTGTAAAGAGGTACGTTGGCCAGACACTGACAATGTTATATACAATAAATAGTCCACTACCGTCCAGCAACGAATCAAGGGTAGGCTCCATCAACGGATTGTCCTTCATTAAGTGATGCAACCGAATGAAGTACCTGTCTTCCTTTCAGATACGCTGGTACACCTATAATCTAGCCCAAACTTGATCGAAAATCGGCGCAGCGTTCCTTGAACATAGACATACCTTTTCCAAGCAGCATCCGAAACGATCGCGTCGACAGGTATGCCGAGATCATCCAGGTAACCACTCGTGACTGCCCGATGCGAATGTGTTGTTCATGGCGCGTCAAACAATCCTTTTCAGAGCACCACGCTATGTCACGACGACTGACTGCACATTTATAGATATTGAGAATGGGCTTGTGTAAGCCCTTTTGGAGGCCGGAAGAATAGGCCATGGACAGGCTGCATCTGCGTACGCAGAATATGCCTGACGATCAGCGATGGAGGACGAAAACAATACGGAGAAAAATTCATTCGTGTGCCAATCCAGCCTTCCAGGGGCCCGGAGAACCGCAAAATTCTTTCGATCCTAAACCCTCCTTGCTCTCATCTACTTGACCTTCGTGGTTGCCTTGTCGTCGGTCAACGTCGCCATCGTTCAGCGTGATGGCCAAGTCACCCTCCGAGGAGGGCGCCGAACTTGACAGTTCGCAGTCGTCGAACACCACACCTACAGCGGAGTCCATTCCAAGCATTCATGGTGCACCTCCGACTAGCAGTACGAGCACGCCAGCGAGCCCCGCCACGTTAGTGCAAGTCCGTCGCGACGAGCCCGATTGTGTCCGTGCTGAACGACCTATGACGTTCCTCAGTGAGGGATTGTATTCAGAAACACGGCTATCTGTCGCACTGAGTCATGGCCCGGGCCGGCCCGGGTGTGGGTTGTCGCGGCAGCAATTACATAAAAGTTTTGGCAGCACCGTTGCCTTGCACCCACTGACATCCGTTTCCTTGACCATTTCTAAAGAATAATAATGCTTGCGCCCACCGTAGCCTCTCTTTTACTTCTTTCTGCCTCGGTAGTGAAAGCGACACCATGTATCGCTTTCGACATTAACTGGAATTTGCTCGCGTTCGGCCTAGATGGCAAAGATTGGTCTGCTGGTACACAAGATACTTGGTCCGGGAGTAAGCATGTCTGACGTTCAAAGCTTCATTCCTTGTCTGACTTGTTCTTTGCAGGTGTGCAAGCTACTGACATTACTGCTTCTGGGAGGCCGTAAGGACCCACGATGCTCACGATGCATATTCATTGATTGGTCTTCCCAGGTCTTTCGACGGACGTAACACCACATGCTACCTCTCGCAGGTATGTGCGCTATGCCTACATTCCATACTGTTTTCCTTCGTCTAATTATCCTCCCAGTACACCAATGCCATCTATGTTCTGAACGGTGATGCCGAAAATTCATCGTCTCTCTACATTTATGATGCTACAGCCAAGTCATGGTCCACCCAAGCTGTCACGCTTGGCTCCTTCGATACCACCTCTTTCGGCGCTATCCTAGACCATGACACCAACGTGTTTTGTAACTGCATTACCTCTATTTTGATCGCTCGAGACTGATGGAAGGTGGAACCAGATGCATTTTCGCACGGAAACCTGTTCTCGTTGAACATGGGTCTGCTCAAGGCAGCTAACAGCACGCCTGTTGCATGGGTCGACGATGAACAGTCTCCATACCCAACAACCTACGAACCAGTGATGGCCCTGGCACAGAACCATGTGCACTTCCTTGGCGTCCCTGGTGTCCCTGCCGGATCTGCAGATATCTTTGTCATCCACTGTATGTGTCGTAGCCATTGTAGCATTCTGACTCATCTCTGGGTCGAATGATAGTTTCGTACTTTCAACCCCAGTCTCAGGCCTATCCTCTTCCAAATGGTGGTGCGTTTCCTGCTACATACGGTCAGGCGACGTCATTCTTCCAGGATAGCGGGGTACGGATTGAACTCTGAATTTGTGTTGTCCTAACCAAGATTTTGTTTCAGGTCCAGCAGGAATTTGCGTTCATCCCAGGGGACTCGTCCGCAGTATATGTAATCAACGTTGAGGTAGGAGATCTCTTGAGCGTCATAGTGCTCTCTCAAAGATCCTGATCCCCAGACGAACACTACGCAACAACTCGCTGGCCCAACAATCAAGGATCCCAAGGCTACCTACTTTGCTAGCACTGACACCCTTGTTCAACTGACTAGCAACGGCACTGTCTCGTACCTTCCCTACCAGGAAGGTAACACATCCGTGAATGCGGCAGCTTCCTGGTCAATTGTGAAATCACTCGTTTCTGCGGCACCTCCATCTACGAGCAGTGCGTCGGCTTCGGGCACTCAGGCAGCCCCGGGCAGCAACTCGACCGGTACGACCTCCGGGTCAGCCAGCGGAGCGCTTGCTGGAAGCACAATTCACGTCGGACTCGCGCTTACCACCTTACTTGGAGCGTTTGTATACCTCCTGTGAGATGCGACAGAAGAATCCTGCGCCACCATACATACACATTGGGTCGCTCCATCCGAAATGCGAGGATTTCCACTCTTTTGTTGCTTGATATATACAGATTGATTACTTGTTTTCCCCCATGTCCATTGCATCATTCTCTAATCTGCGAGGACAACTTTCGTATATTTAGGATCGTGGTGGAATTATAAATGTTGTCTTTGTTCGTGTTTCCTTCACTAGTGCTACTCGCAGACTAAGTTACAGATGGTTGTCGTATGCATACCATGGATCGTATCTGCTCCACCCACGGATCGCCATCGAACGGAGCGGCCCCAGTACTACTAGTAGTGCGTTCGTGGGTGCCGGTGAGCATTGTGTTTGCGATTCCAGGCTCGGGGTCTCATGTGTCCATCCACATAGTTCTTTGTAAGTTGATGGTTGAATGTGTTGAACGTTGAACGTTGAAAGCCGATTCATCGGCAGCGTTATCGATGACTTGCTCCATTCGACGGTTTATTCACTAAAATATCAGTCGCGTTCAATTTGTTCTGGCTACTAACATTTCGGGCTTGGGGCGTCGAAAAGGAGTGTGTGGAGCTAGGGGTGTGGCCTGACCTTCCATAGGTGGGAAGGGCGTGGCCCAGGGCATGGTCAGGTCTGGGGGGACCTGGCCATACCATGGACGTGCCGGTGTGTGCTGCGGACCCGAGGTGACAGAGCACGGGCCGGCCGCACAGAAGGCATGCCAAGCCGAAAGGAGAGGAAGACATGATTACAATACAATACACAGACCGAGGACAAACTGTATGGACTACAAAGCCAGGAAGAGGAGCGAAAAGGGAAAAAACCCAGGGCGATGGTGGGTGGGGAAAGACTAAATAGGTGCAACACAGACACGAAGGGGAGGATCGTCGTCGAAGGAGCAGAACAAGATGCGGAGGCGGGGGCTCGCGCCACTTGAGAGCCCTTCGACGACGGAGCCCGAAAACCCGCTTCTGCCGGCGCCGGCACGACACTGGCTGAAGCTCACGAATGCGACTGACAGAGGTGGTTAACAGTGTCAATTAGGTGCGGCAAATAGGCAGAGTCACGATAGGTTTTTAAAAAAAAATCCATGTTTATAGTCCTGCGGGGGTCACTGGTCAACCCATGGTGGACTTTACATGCGGGAGGTACAATAGGTATATGAAGGAACAGGTGCTGATCCAAGGGCATGCGAACTTTTCCCAGTGAGCTACTGAATTTTCTCTACCCACCTCGCCTAGTACTTGGGATGACCCTTTCGTGAGTCATTTGTCTGCACTGTTCCAGACTTTGTGCAATATTGGGGATCCATGGTGCCATTACACCACAGTAAGTCCATCAGGAAATTTACAAATGTCTTTTTGAGTCTTAATGTGACTTTACTAAGCTTTTTGCAACTTGGGGACCCTTGGCTGGGTACAGCAGGCTCTGACGAGTTGCAAAAGCTTAGTAAAGCTGTGTTAAGACCAAAAAAGATATTTGTAAATTTCCTGATGTTGTCATATGCCACAATCAGCAGAATTGGCACCCACGTACCAGAAAGAGAACCATCTGTAATGAATTGTATATGGCAAAGAAATGGTCCTTTAACAGTGATCCTACTGTGCACCCTGACAAATGTACATGTGTACAAGTATTGAGCATATTGTTTATGACTGCACTGATTATCCTCTATGGGAGAGCTGTTGAAAACACTATGCTACAGAGGCAGTGTAACCACTTACTTTATATAGAATGGTAATGGTTGATGGATGGCTGGTAGCAATGGTGGATGTATGAAGTCAAGAGTCTATTAGAACTCAGATGCTGAGTTTGAATCTTATATACCTTACAAATATACCTAGTATGGTAATGTAGGATAAGCTATGCTAATGTATGTAAGGATGGGGCTAGATTGGCATATCCACTGTTCAACACTCTCCCTCACTCAGCTGCCAGGAAGGTGCATGAGCGAAAACACTGTATAAGTGTTGATGAGACAAGGTGGCATATGTCTGTCCACCTAAAGCATGACAATGCCAAGATTTTGTCAGAACTCCTTGAATTTTATATGGCCAAGATTTTTGGTAAACATATCAGCAGGATTAGAAACTCCCTCAATAAAGAAGAGTTTAATATGACCATCTTTGATCCAATCCCGAATGGCATGCCATCTAATATCAATGGGCTTACTGCGCTGTTTGGTAATAGGATTAGAAGCCATAAAGATTGACCCCTGATTGTTATTGCAAATAGATATAGCACTCATTCGGTAATCAAGTTCACCAAGAAGTTGGCAAATCCAGAATGCTTGTCTTGCACAGTCTGATAAAGACATGTACTCAGCTTCTGTTGAAGAATGTGCAACAGTAGGTTGCTGGCGTGATCTCCAGCTGAAAGTACATCTAGCTAGTTTGATCAACCAGCTGGTTTGTGACTTGCGATTGTTTGGGTTGGATGCCCAATTGGCATTGGTGTAGGCAATTATACCTGCATCTTGTGTGCCATCAAAGCATAATGCTGCATTTGGTGTTCCAAGGAGGTAGCGACAAATGTATAGTGCTTTTGATAAATGTTCCTCAGTTGGATTTGCAGAATGCTTTGAGAGGGTAGTTACTGTGTAGGCGATATCAGGCCTTGTACCAATCATGATGTATATCAATGATTCAATAACAGTCTGGAATTTGGTCCAGAGTGTGTGGTTTACTGGCATGTCATTATGAAGAGGGTAATACCCCTGTGGTAAGGAGGTTGGGACAGATTTGGCATTTTGAAGACCAAAATGTTCAATGACTTTTTGTAAGTATTGGCACTGATCGACAAAGATCTTGTGGCCAGAGCGTTTGATATTCATGTGAAGGAATTCTTTTGCTTTGCCAAGGTCTCTGTATTGCCATTTTTCATGAAATTTTACTTTGTCTACAATTGCCTTTGAGAGACCACAGAAGACAGCATCATTGACATAGACAATGGCTACTACTGTTAGGGAGCCTTTCTTTCTGTAAAGAAAGATGCCTGGGTTGGATTTGATTCATTTGAAACTGAGTTCTTTTATGGAGTCATTGAGTGCATTCCACCAGGCTAAGCCTGCTTGCTTTAATCCATAAAGGGCCTTTTTAAGGTGCAATACTTTGTGGTCAGCACCAGGGATTTTGAATCCTTCTGGTTGTTCCATGAAGATCTCTTTATTAAGTTTGCCATATAAGTAGGCGCTCCTAACATTGATGGCTTCCATATGCCAGTTTTCAAGGGCAGCTAGTGCTAGCATAAGCTGCACTATTTCATAGTGCACAACAGGAGAAAAGATCTGATCAAAATCAAGACCTTCTACCTGGGAGAATCCTTTTGCAACTAGGCATGCATGTTTGTGTCCGTCAAGTTTGACATCAAATACCCAGCAGTTCT
>QFEQ01000613.1:0-17917 GCA_003316335.1 Hemileccinum impolitum
TACCAGGCGCACCGGTAACACCGACGCCCTTTGTTTTCCTATCCGGCGGGAAATCCGAGTTTAGAAAAGGATTGTCGATGGCGACTGGAAATGGAGTCTGTGCAATGCTGGACTCTGCCTTAACGGAGGTTTCTGTCGTTGTATCCACCTTGTCGTTAGCAAATTCTTTGCCTTTGTAAAACGCGATGATGTTCTCGACTGCTAGGACAAACTCGTGGCGAATGAAGATGCCAGAAAGCTCCTTTGATCCACTGCCATATGGTGGACTCTTCATGATGCAGCACTGGTCGGGAACTTCCACACCAGTCAACTGTGGGCGCTCGACCGGCGTGGTCACAAAAACTGTCGCATGGGCATCTGGTCCTTTGGCCCATATTTTAGAATGAAACTTGGCGATGTCTTCTTCAAAGGCATCGATTTGAGGAAGCAAGTCAGACACAAGATGTACTCACCCAAATTCATTCTCTCGCGCCTCGTTTCCTCCAAATCACTGGATGGGGAATGGGGTCGCTTTTCGCCACGAGGGAGATCTGACAAGAAAGAGAATGACATGAGAGACGATGAAAGAGAACCAGCAAGGCAAAGTGTGGATGAGAAAGCAGATTGGAGTCGGCGTGACGACAAACGCAGAAAGAATCGAGAATAGGCACCCGGGAAATGGGTAACAAGGTTGGGATTGCTTGAGACACAGAATGATGCAGGACGGCACACGTACTAGGTAGCTGAACAATAATATGAAGCGTCTTCTCCGGCCAGTCTCCGAGCTGCGAAATCTCATCTGCGTATTCGAGCAGCCTCGCTGGGGTCTCTTTCTCGGCCATGGGATCCGAGTCTGACTCTTCATCGCGCAAAAGGTATTGGCTGATTGTGCTGAGATACTTCTTTATACCTTCGGCGCGGGAGACACTCTTGATGGCTGGCGGATCGCATAACTTCCATACAGAGAGCGCTGCGAGATCAACGTTGGCAAGTGCCTGCGGTTGTGCTTCTTTGATTTTCTCCACCAAGGCCACGACATTGGCATCGGGAGGCACGCCAACTTGAAAGGGGTGTCCGATGGCATTTTTCTGGTAATTGATAAGAAGATACCACAGTCGAGTAGCGGACATGATGGATGCTAGCAGTATGTAGCGGGGCACGAAGTGTGTGTGACCCGACTGAGTTTTAATTGTCGGTGATAACCGGAATGTCGATAGCGACAGCATTGCCGTCCACCATACAGAGAGCGATATCAATGTTGGCAAGTGCCTGTGATCATGTTTCTCCACCAAGGTCATTACATCGGGAGGCACACTGTGCACAGGGGTGTCCGAGAGCATTGTTCTGGTGATCGATAAGAAGATACCATAGTCGCGTGGGAACATGGTGGATTCTGACCAAGTAGTACCTGTATTGTAGCGGAGCATGAAGTGTGGCCCGACTAAGTTTAAATTGTGGGTGATAACAGGTTGTCGCACCTGGGCGTCACCCACTGCTATGCCTGATTAGTAAGCCCAACTAGGCTTGACCCATGTCACTTATAATTAGGCTGGAAAAGGTCATTTTCCCAACACCAGACTTAAACCTTGCCCTAAATCCTGAGCTAACTTAGTAAATGTGAGCTCTACTCCTATTAGAACTAAAGTGTCAAACCACTGAGCAAAAGGCCTGAGCCAAGCACCAAAGTTGAAACTGTATTGTTCTATAGTTGGCTTGACGAGGAAAATGGCAATGAGAAGGTGACAGTTGATGATGTTGGCAAGCATGTTGATGATGATGATGAGGTGGGCAAGTGGAAGATATACTGTGGCAAGGCAAAGCATTTGTGAGCCCCTTTACAGAGGGTGAGGCTGGCAGAGGAGAGGAGAGCAGTACTTGAGAGCAAAGGGCCTCTACTGGAGAAGGGAATGCAAATGAATAGGACTAAAGTACAAGGGAATTACAGGAAGGGTTTATATAGTATGGACAAGTACTTTAGGGCAGGGTTCTGAGTATGAAATAGTTTAGGGCAAGCATGAGACAAAGAATGTTATGGAATGATGAAGAAGAAACAGTAATGACCATGAGAGAAGGGTAAGGACCATGAGATATGGCATTACTGGTGATGTCATAGGTCTAGCCTCAGGTCATGTGACCTTGGAAAGAAAGAAATGCTAAGGTAAAATGGTGCTTAGTGATGCATAGCATATGAGCAAAAGTGTGAAAAATAAAATAGAGAGCTTACGTGGAACTGAACTATAACAAAAGTTGGTACTCAGCTATATGGGCTCTGTTCTGCACCCCCAACAGAACTTTATTGCTACAAAGTGATTAACACTCAATCTAAACCATTTTGGCATTTCTAACAACTCCTGTATACTATTATAGCTCGGGCATGCATACATCCCTATTTTATTTCTTACTCTTTGCTCATATGCCTAGCATCACTGAGCACTGTTTACCTTAGTCGATTTTCGCTTTCCAAAGTCACATGACCATGGGAATGTTCACCTGACTTGAGGCTAGATCCATGACATCATCAATAATGTCATGCCTCATGTTCCTTATCTTTTTCCCACATTTATCTCCATCTTCTTCTTTTGTTCCAGAACATTCCTCACTCTTATCTTCACCTGCCCTTAACCTAATTCAGACTCAGATACTTGCCCTAAAGTACTCGGTCTTTACTATATAAACCTCACCTGTAATTCCCTTGTACTTTAGTCCTATTCACTTCATTCCACCCACTGTTAACCAGTGCCTGCAACCTAGTGGTACCACTTCTCTCCTCTTCACCAGCTTAGCCCTCTGTTAAGGGGCCATCGCATGCTCTATTGAATCATCACCATTGCTATCCTGATATTCAACCTTGTCCTTGTCCTCCTTGTCAATATTGACACCGACTCTTGCTGTCTCCTTGTCTCTGTATTTCTCATGGAGCCTATCATCATTGCAGTCCACAACATATACCTCATCAGTGAAATAGCTTGACTCGCAACATACATACTTGTCACCTAGGTTAGCGACAGCCATGGCTCAACTCCCAGAGCACTCTACAAGACATCTTATCTTATTGGGTCATGGGACCTAATCTAATCTCCAACCAATCACACATGGTCTTTTCATCTCAAGACATACAACAGACATGTCATATCAACTTCAATATTCAAACTCTGAACCCAGATTCTAGGGCTATACCCTTTTAGTACACACAGCCTTCTTTTAATTTCCGTGCTGTGCTACACTTCTTATTTGAAATATGGGATCATCATGACTCACTTTCCTTGGTGCACAGCTTCATTTCATATTCATGGCTGTGTGTGCAGCATGTATTTGATATTAGACATAGGGTTGACCCTTTTATGGCTAAACCCTTCACACACAGAGTCACTATGACTTGACATGAGTTACAGCATAGCCTCACGTGCACAGACCAGGACCATAATATGTACAAACATTGTAACAGTATATAAGGACCACAATTAGTGACCAGAGAACCCCAGAAAAGTTCTCTTGGTCTTTCCCCTGTGAATCAGGTCTTGAGTTCCACTCAAACCTAGTTACTCTTTCCTATTCCCATTCCCCTCTGGTGGAATAGTCCTGAATATGTCTCCCTTGGGAGTATAAGCATCAGGGTTGTTTCAATCAGCATGTTTGGCATGGCACAGCAATTGGTGTTATAGGTATCAATGAGGAACAAGGTGAAGACTAGAAGATGGCCAGACTCATTAAGAGTGGGTCTGGTGCCTATACTGAGGTTGTGACAAGAGAAGAGGTGCTTGTTATGATTCATTTATCCATGTACTCTTTTCTCTTCATCTTGACCTCTTTAGATGGGGAATGACCCCACTGCAACATGTACAGCATTTCCTCTGCTGAACAATCTATCTGACCTATTAGATTCATTAGGTACCTTCTTCTCTCTACTATTCCTTACCTTGTCTTCACCACTTACCATCCTTTCTGATGCCATCACATCATTTGTCATTTTTGCTTACACCTCATATTATAGTTCAGACCTCATATGCCATACTCATTTTTCCTTTTACCTTTCACTTATATGCATGTATCACTAAGCAATATTTTACCTTAGTTCTTTCTCTTCTTTTGGATCACATGACCAGTGCATATGACCATGAGAACTCTCACATGACTGCAGTCTAGCCTATGACATCACTAGATGATGTCATACCACAAGTCAGGCTTATCTTTCATCTCCATCTCTTATCTTCTTCCTTTCTTCTTGTGCCTTCCATGGTATTCTGTTACATTTGGCCTTGAGGAGGTCAAATGTAGACCTGGTGAGAACAGAGGACTTCCATTGAAGGATGGTGGACGAAGAGTTTGAGATGTCACTCGACAAGGAAGGCCTTTCTAGACTTCAAAGGTGAAGGATGAGCGGTTGAACAGTAACCAAGGCAACAAAGGATACTCTGCTTGAAGGTGGTGGAGCAAATAATGGAATGTTACAATGAGGGAAGAGTAAGCATTCACTTAAAAGTAGGACGAGGTCTTAAATAAATCTAGAGGAAAGCAAGTAAGGGATGTATTGCCAGATAAGACTAGCTGAGGATACATCATATGTAACAAAGGGTTTATATAGAGTAATCATGAGAGAGATAACTAATTGGATGGAATGGGAAAGAAGGGAGAAGAATGATTAGTCATGAAACAGATGATGTCATAGAGAATATTGAAGAATGTCATAGAACAAAGAAAGTAAGCAAGAATGACCAACAATACAATTGTGTTATAGTTCAGTCCCATCATATGCTCTCTATTATTTTTCTTCACTTTTGCTCATATGCATCACATTACTGAGCACCATTTTACCTTAGTAATTCTTTTCTCTCAAATCATGTAACCAGTGCATGTGACTGTGAGAGTTCTCACATGACTGCAGTCTAGTTCATGACATCATAGATGATGTCATACTGCATGTCTCCCTTATCTTTCATTTCTGTTCCTTTTGTTCCATCACCTTCCATGGTGTTCCTTCTTTCACACTTGCCCTAAACTATTTAGAACTCTGAGGCCTGCCCTGAGGTACTTGCTCATACTATATAAACCCCTCCTGTAATTCCCTTATACCTCAGTTCTATTCATTTGCATTCTCTCCATTCAAGGGGCCCATGCATATGAGTACCACTCTTCCCTTTCGTTACCAGCCTAGCCCTCTGCAAAAGGGCCACTATGTGATCTTAGTCTCCATTGTCACCTTTATCCTTGATCTTGACCTCATCATCACTGTTTCACTTGATATTTGTTGTCACCATCTCATTGTTGATCTTGACATCATTCAACTGGTATTCATCACATCTGGTTTCACTTGAATAGGACTCTCCTTGTCCTCACCATACTGTATGCTGACAATCTCACCATCATCATTATCATTGTAGGTGTTTATGTATTCCTCTACACTATCTTACTAGTCAAGACCCACATCTATCACCTCCTTAACATTGCATGAGCTGTACTAGCTGGCTTGAGAGAATTGAGAAACAGCACCAAACCACCGTTCTCAAGTTTTACAAACTCAACGTCCAACACTGTTGTTGTGTTAAGAAGCAGTACAAACAAGATCCCTGCTACCTCTGCTCTGAGTTTGACCCTCTTTGGGATCTTGGCACTCCCAATCACTTTGTCCTCCACCCTTGAGTAGAGCTTATTAAGCCTGCTCACTATGTATGAATGATTTCCTTATAGCATTTTACAGTTTACTTCTCATTTTTTCAGTGTTATATATCTTTACCTTGGTATATCTCATCCCCTGTGATACTGATATTCATATTGAAATAGGTTATTCTTTTGTTTTTCAGATTATACAGCCTTCTTCCCCCTTCTCTTCTTTTTCTGAATGTAACCAAAACTTTTCTGCTCTAGTAGACCATTCCAGTTGGGATGCACCCACTTGGGAAGATGCACTGGCTTGGAATACAGATAATGATACCTTGCCTACCTTAGCTGTGACCACCATTGACTGGGTGGACAACTTTATACAAGATATTTAGATAAGCAGAATCTAGTCTTCCCTTATTGCTCAGAATCTAGCACAATAGGGCACTCCTTTACACACAAATCTGAACATCCCCTGAGCTCACTTGAAAGATAGAGAGCAGTAAGGATGTCCCAAATGAATGATCTCATCAACACTATCCATGGCCTCATCACCCTTGTCCAAGCACAACAAACAACCTCCACTCTCACTCCCACTTCTAATATATACAAGGCCTTCACTAAACCAGGCATCTGGGATGGTAATTGTAAAACCTATCAGAACTAGTGGGTCTGACTTGTCACCTGGGTTGAATGCTAACCTAGCCTAAACAACAAACAAAAAATGGCCACAGCACTACTTTGGCTCACTGAACAAGCCTCTGATTTTGCCAAAATCACTCTCAACCAGTACAATAAGTTAGAAGATGCCCAAACTGATCCCAGCAAAAAGCTTTTGGAGTGGCCTAGCTAGCCCACTTTAAAGAAATCTATTAAAGACCACTTCTACATTGACATGGTCAAAGAAGAGGCATACAAAGTGTTTGGAGCCCTCAAACAGGAAAGATTACCTATTGAGGTTCTTCTTCAACAGTTTGACATCCTCTGACTGGACACAGGGGTAGATAATCCTTACACCCTCTACGTCTTCAAAGAGAACATTGATTACAACATATACTGTTATTGTTACGATTTACTTTGCCTTGTACACTTTTCTCTTTGTTCTTGACCTCTTCAGATGGGGACTGACCCCACTGCAACATGTACAGTGTCCCCTTTGCTGTGTTATAGTTTGGGCATGCATACACCCTATTTTTCACTTTACTCTTTGCTTATATGCATGCATCACTGAGCACCGTTTACTTAGTTGATTTCTCTTTCCAAAGTCATGTGACTAGATACATGTGACCACAGGAACATTCACATGACTTGAGGCTAGATCTATGATGTCATTGATGACATCATATCTTGTGCTCTCTTATCTCTTCACACATTCATTTCCATTGTTCTTCTTTTGTTCCAGAACATTCCTCGTTCTCTTATCTTTACCTACCCTAAAGCTAATTCGAACTCAGACGCCTGCCCTAAGGTAGTCAGTCATCGTATATATACCTTCCCTGTAATTCCCTCCTACCTTAGTCCTAATCACTTCGTTCCACCCACCTCATTCAGTGCCTGCAACTCAGTGGTACTACTCTTTCTCTCTCTGCCAGCCTAGCCCTCTGTCAAGGGGCAGTTACATGCTATATTGTATCGTCTCTATTGCCATCCCCATCTTCAATCTCGTTCCCATTGTCCTAGTCGACGCTGACATCGTCTCTCGCCGACTACTCGTATCTGTTTTCCTTGTTAAGCTCATAGTCGTTGCAGTCCATAACACTTGATTAGGACTATCAGAAGCTGGTCCATGCTGTGTACCCCCTTCTTTGTTTATGACTCGTACTAAGTGGCTCGAATGCATCAAAGTTCAAAGAGAAGCTGCTGCCTTAGCTTTCTACCGTCTCAATGTAAGAGACCGCACCCCAACATCTCCTCACGAACCATCCCCTGCCCCGTCAGTCGATCCGAACGACCATACACCAGAACCTGAAGGTATCAACGGACTGTACCTAAGAAGAAAGAGGATCCCTCGGGTGAAAAAGGCTCGACACCCAAAGTACATTCGACCTGTCGAAGAATACCCCGAAGATCTACGAGTACTACATCCCCGATCTCAAATCGTCAAACCAGCTCAATACCAGTAATTTCCCAGAGTCCATTTGGAAGATAGCGGACAGTAAGGATGTCCAGTAACCAGCTATGGGATGATTTGTCCAAACAGATGACACTTATGGCCGTGGCCATGCAAATGTTAATTCAAAATCAAATGACAACTCCCTCTTCCTCAAACACATATAAGGCATTCGCTGATCCCGGCACCTGGGACGGCGATCGAAACAAGTTCTGCATCTGGTGGACAAAGATAGGTGCATGGGTCAACTGTCAGACCAACCTCGACGACCACCAACGGACCATTGCGGTCCTCCTCTGAATGAATGGACAAGCGGCCGATTTCGCTCGAGTTACCATCGAACAGTACCTGGTCAAAGGTCTTTGGCCAACATGGAAAGTGCTTAAGGAGCACATCGAAAAGCATTTCTGCATCGACATGCTGAAGGTAGAGGCCTACAAGAAATTGGTGGCATTAAGACAAGGGTCCCTCCCCATAGAGGTGTACACACAGCAGTTCAACTTGTTGCAGATCGATGCCGAGATGGAGCCAGGAATAGCGCTCCAACTATATAAAGAAAGCATCGACTACAACATATACTTGCAAGTCTGCCTTCGCCACCCTGCTATAAAAGAGGATCTCGAGACATGGGAGGACACCGCCAACGAGATTGGAAAAATGTTCCATCACATTAAACTCGAACAAAGCAAGACAAGTTTCATTCCTTGTAACCAGTATCGATCGGAACCTCAATTTACAGCAGTCAGTACACAACCGGGTCAAGGGGCCCCAATGCAGGATGTGCGCACAGTTCAGAACCCACCACGAGTTGACAATCAAGACTGTTATAATTGTGGCAAAAAGGGTCACATCTCTCGAAACTGCACAGAACCCCAAAAACCTCGACAACGTCCATCCTTTGACCCCATGACTGGGAAAACAAGTTATCCGCCCTGCCAAAATCGAGAAATACCACTTGCTCCCTCAACAGCCATCGCCTCTGTTGCGGCCGACTCCTCCTCATCCCACCATACCTGCGCTTCGCCAGTATCCGACTGGCAAAATGAAGAAGCACAGGCATACTACTTTGACCTGTTTATGACAAGGGCTCGACACCTCGCAGCAGAAGGACTGAAGGGAAAAGAACCAGCCAAGTAGATCTGGGGGGTACCTATTCGGCTAAGAACAATAATTTTCTTTCTTCGATTCCATTTTCACTTTCTTCTCCAAACCATTTTTCATGTCTCAAAGTCGAAGGAGAGTCAAACTTCCATGATATAGCCTTACAGGCTGAAGGAATTGACGAAACTTCATCGAAAATCACTTCTACATCCCTTGATATAGCTTTTGAAGCTGACCGGATTGTTCAAGCTGATTCTTACGATAGTTTTCCTTATGGACTTACTTCCGAAAGGGTGTCTCATTTGAGTGCGGCACTGGAGAATAATAGTGCACTTAATTCCCTGTTACAAGAACGATCATCTCGAATTTCTTCCTATAAATCCCCCCAAAACTCATTCTCTCACCAGGAGCCAGATGCCTCTCAAGGAGGCAAATTTGACATTAATACTGACATTTACTTTCAAGATAAAAACAAAAACTGGACATTCCGTACTACTTCATCGCTCCTCGATTCTGGAGCAGTTCAAACATTCATAGACAAACATTGGGTAACAGAATTGGGGATCACGACTTACCCCTTATCCAATCCAATGAACGTCACAAATGCAGATGGATCTTCCTCCAAGCACGGAATGATCCATGAATATGTTTCTATCATTCTTTCTTATAATGGACATACCAAAGGAGTGGATGCGCTAGTTGCAACCCTGGGATCTCACGAAGTTATCCTGGGATATGATTGGTTTTATCGTCACAATCTGCTCATTGATTGGGTAGCCAAGACCGTAACCTTTAACAGATGCACCAAACATTGCAAGGCGAACCAAACAAAGCAATGGGTTCTAGTATGCACCATTGAAGAAGGACTTGTGGACAAAGTTCCAAAACAATACCATGAATTCCTCGACGTCTTCAGTAAAGAGGAATCAAAGCGAATGCCAGTTCACAAACCTTGGGATCACACTATCAACCTAAAACCTGACTTCATTCCAAAAAAGGGACGAGTTATTCCTCTTTCGGACACTGAAATCAAAGAAGTCTGCAACTTTATTGCCTCTGAACAAGAAAAGGGCTATATCTGTCCCTCCAAATCTCCTCAAACGGCCCCCATTTTCTTTATTCTGAAAAAGACCGGTGAAAAACGACTGGTCATGGATTACCATTATCTAAACAAGGGAACAGTAAAAAACTCCTATCCCTTACCACTCATTTCTTCCCTTGTAGACCGATTAAAAGGCGCCAACAAGTTCACTTGTCTTGATCTCCGTTGGGGATACAACAATGTATGCATTAAAGAAGGAGATGAATGGAAAGCAGTGTTTGTCACCCCTCTGGGTGCCTATGAACCAGTCATAATGTATTTTGGTATGACTAACTCTCTGCCAACATTTCAACAGATGATGAACGACATATTCAACGACATATACACGGTCATCATCGTCTATCTCGGCAATATGTGTATCTTCACTCACAAGAAAACAGATGAAGAACACTCAGAGATTGTCAAGGAAGTTCTCCAGCGCTTGCACGAGAATGACCTTTACGCAAAACTGGAAAAATGCATTTTTAATGCTGATGATGTTGATTTCTTAGGAATGCATGTCTCAAAAGATGGTGTATCCATGCAAACCAAGAAAGTCGATGCCATTCTGGACTGGCCGGCACCAACTAAACTTAAACAACTCCAAT
Organism: Hemileccinum impolitum; assembly: GCA_003316335.1. NCBI lineage: Eukaryota > Fungi > Basidiomycota > Agaricomycetes > Boletales > Boletaceae > Hemileccinum > Hemileccinum impolitum. The sequence continues at coordinate 10,475 of QFEQ01000613.1, forward strand.
CATTTCTGGGTTTGTGTAATTATTATCAGCATTTTATACAGGGCTTCGGACAAATCGCTTGCCCCCTCAATGACCTTACCAAGAAAAATGTTCTGTACATCTGGGGGGAGGCACAACAAACTGTGTTTGATACGCTCAAAAAACAATTCACCGAAGCACTACTGCTCACATACCCGGATTCCTCTCGACCAATGAGGTTGGAAACTAATGCAAGTGATATCGCCACTGGCGCGGTATTATCGGTTCAAGGGGAGGATAACCTATGGCGCCCTTGCGCTTTTCTTTCTCATTCTTTTTCTTCGGCTGAATGCAACTACCTAGTCTACAAGAAGGAGTTGCTGGCTATCATATGTGCTCTTGAGGAGTGGTGACATTATCTCATCGGAAAAACTGACTTTAAGATTTGGACAGATCACAAAAATCTCGAATATTGGAAAAAACCACAAACACTATCAGGATGACAAGCTCGCTGGCACGAACTCTTATAGGAATTCAATTACACGCTTATTTATAAACCTGGCAACACGAATGGACGTGCCAATGTGCTCTCTTGACATCCTGATCATGGCGATGTGGTCAACAATCTTAATGAAAATATTACGGTTTTCCCTGAAACAGTTCTCCGATCCTCTAATTTATCTATCCCTGTCTCCCTCACCTCCACAGATGCCCGCATCCCTACCAAGGGTTCCTCCACAGCGGCAGGCTTTGACCTGTATTCTACTGCCGACTTTGACATTCCCGCCCATGATCAACTCCTCATTCCCACCCATGTCAAAGTTCAACTTCCCTTGGGTACCTACAGCAGGATTGCCCCCCGTTCCGGCCTTGCCTTCAAGCATAAAATCGATGTCATGGCAGGAGTCATTGATGCCGATTATAGGGGAGAAATTGGGGTTATCCTGTTCAATCACACCAATATACCTTTTCATATTTCAAAGCATGATCACATTGCACAACTAATTATTGAAAAAATAGAAAACCTGACACTAACAGAAGAAAAGACTCTGGAAGAGTCAGAATGAAACAAAAAAGGCTTTGGCTCTACTGGAGTCAAAGCAATAACTTCCACTTCCCTTTGTTCTAACTTTGAAACAAAACTAATGCACAAATCCAAACAGTTAGGTGTTGACGCCATTAACGAATATGAATATTATGCTCAGGACAAAATTTTCCGCTCTTCGAACGGCATAGTTTTTGTGCCCCCTTCACTTTGCAATGAACTTGTTTCACTTTTTCATGATTCTCCAATGGCAGGCCATCCAGGTCAAGACCACACCATTAGCACCGTTAAACAATTTTACTGGTGGCCTGGCGCAGCCAAAGACATTGCTTCATACGTAGAACACTGTCAGGTGTGCTCCCTTATGAAGGGATTGTCAAAGCCACCAGCAGGAAAATTAATTCCTCTCCCTATTCTGTCTGGCCCTTGGGTCAACATATCTATCAATTTCATAACAGGATTTCCCACTTCCAAGGGGTACGATGCCATTGGCGTCGTAGTCGATTGTTTCTCCAAGGAAATCATACTGTTCCCTTGTACAAAAACTACTTCTTCCACCGATCTGGCACTTTTATTTAGAGATCATGTTTGGTGTATGCATGGACTACCTAACACTATTGTTTCGGACAGGGGACCGCAATTTATGTCAGAGTTCACAAAGGAACTTTGCAAAGTCCTGGGGATTCAGCAAAAAATGTTGACAGTGTATCATCTGCAAACAGATGGACAAACCGAACCAATTAATCACAAGGTACTGGCATATCTCAGAGCATACATCGCAAAACGACAAGACTCTTGGAGTGATTGGCTCAAAATGGCTCAATTCATCCATAACTCCTCTTTAACCACAGCCACTGGCGCTACCCCCTTCAAAATCACTTGTAATTATCATCCTCGTTGAGGAATTGAACCTTCTTCCTCTACTACCCCTGGGGGGTCACTCACTTCCTCTATGGCCAAGCTGCATGATGAAATTGCCATGACACTCACTAAATCCAGAGACCGGATGGTACAAAGCCAAGAGTCTAAACGATCCACCACTCCCTCTTATGCCATCAGTGATCTGGTCTGGTTATCCACAGATCATCTGAAACTCCCGTACCCCGTGTGTAAATTAACACAAAAATTCATCGGTCCATATTGTATTACTGCCATCCTTCCTAACACTGTTACCCTCCATCTCTCTTCCTCCGTCTCTATCCATCCTACGGTTAATGTATCCTGAGTAAAACCCTATAAAGCCCTGCTGGCTGGCCAGCCCGTATTTAAACCAGATGCCATCACGGTCATGGAAGACCGTCATGAAGAATACGAGGTAGATTTTATCGCCACCAGCAGACTTTCTTGCGGAAAGTTACAGTACCTCATCCATTGGAAAGGATGGGATGAGGTGGATCGCACCTGGGAACCAGCCACTAATTTGCAACATGTGCAGGACGCTATCGATGACTTCCATCACTCTCATCCCTCTGCTCCTCGCCCTATCCGGGGCATCTCCGACACACAGTTCCTCTCCCTGTTTTCTCCCTTTGGACCCTCCTATACCGAATTCACAGACTTGCAGTTGGACCTCAAATCTGGCGAATGGGGGGTAGTGTTATAGTTTGGGCACGCATATGCCCTATTTTTCACTTTACTCTTTGCTTATATGCATGCATCACTGAGTACCATTTACTTAGTCAATTTCTCTTTCCAAAGTCACGTGACTAGATACACATGACCACGGGACCATTCATGTGACTCGAGGCTAGATCTATGATGTCATTGATGACATCATACCTTGCGCTCTCTTATCTCTTCGCACGTTCATTTCCATTGTTCTTCTTTTGTTCCAGAACATTCCTCATTCTCTTATCTTTACCTACCCTAAAGCTAATTCGAACTCAGACGCCTGCCCTAAGGTAGTCAGTCATCGTATATATACCTTCCCTGTAATTCCCTCCTACCTTAGTCCTAATCACTTCGTTCCACCCACCTCATTCAGTGCCTGCAACTCAGTGGTACTACTCTTTCTCTCTCTGCCAGCCTAGCCCTCTGTCAAGGGGCAGTTACATGCTATATTGTATCGTCTCTGTTGCCATCCCCATCTTCAATCTCATTCTCATCATCCTAGTCGACGCTGACATTGTCTCTTGCCAACTACTCGTATCCATTTTCCTCGTCAAGCTCATAGTCGTTGCAGTCCATAACATGCTGAACTCTTCACATAGCAACCTTGATTTGCTAAGTATCCATGCCTATCTCTCACTTGTCATCTTGATTACACACTTTCTGATATGATCATATTGTTTGTCATTTCTGCTTACCTCTCATTGTTCTTCAAATGTTCTCTGATGTTCCATATGACATTATCTTTCTCATGACTAATTGTTCTTCTTCCTTCTTTCCCATTCCATCTGATTAGTCGTTATTCCCATGTCTTACTTATATAAACCCTTTGTTACAACTGATGTATCCCCAGCTAGTCTTACCCTGGCAATACATCTCTTGTCCTCTTTCCCTCTGGATCTCTCCAAGTCCTCATCCTACTTCTGAGTGGATGCTTGCTCCTTCCTCATCATAGTTTGCTACTTGCCCCACCGCCTTTCAAGCAGAGTAACCTTTCATTGTCTTAATCATCATCCGATCACTTGTCTTTCATCTTTGAAGTGTGGGAAGACCTATCCTTGTTGAGCGACGTCTCGAATCTGTGTCCACCATCTACCAACAGAAGTCCTTAGCTCTCGCCAGGTCTATGTTTGTCCTCACCAAGGCCAAATGTAACAGTTATAGTTTGGGCACCCGTACACCCATATTTTACTTTTACTTTTTGCTCATATGCCTAGCATCACTGAGCACCGTTTACCTTAGTTGAATTTCTCTTTCCAAGGTCATGTGACTAGTGCATGTGACTGCAGGAATGTTTACCTGACTTGAGGCCAGACCTATGACATCATTGATGATGTCATGCCTCATGTTCCTTATCTTCACCTGCCCTTAACCTAGTTCAGACTCAGATACTTGCCCTAAAGTACTTGGTCATACTATATAAACCCTCCTGTAATTTCCTCGTACTTTAGTCCTATTCACTTCATTTGTTATAGTTCGGGCACACGTATGCCCTATTTTTCACTTTATTCTTCACTCATATGCATGCATCACTCAGCACTGTTTTACTTAGTCGATTTCTCTTTCCAAAGTCACGTGACTAGGTGCATGTGACCACGGGAACACTCACATGACTCGAGGCTAGACTTATGATGTCATCAATGACATCATACCTCGTGCTCCCTTATCTCTTCGCACGATCACTTCCGTCATTCTTCTTTTTGTTCCAGAACATTCCTCGTTCTCTTATCTTTACCTACCCTAAAGCTAATTCGAACTCAGACGCCTGCCCTAAGGTAGTCGGTCCTCATATATATACCTTCCCTGTAATTCCCTCCTACCTTAGTCCTATTCACTTCGTTCTACCCACTGTCAACCAGTGCCTGCAACTCAGTGATACCACTCTTCTCCTCTCTGCCAGCCTAGCCCTCTGTAAAGGGGCTATTGTATGTTATACCACATCGTCTCTGTCACTGTCCCAATTCTCAATCTTGTCCTTGTCCTCTTAGTCGATGTCGACACTGTCTCCTGATGACTCCTCATTTCAGTCTTCCTCGTCAAACTCGTTGCCGTTGCAGCCTGCAACACTTGAATAGGACTATCAGAAGCTGGTCCACACTGTGTACCCCCTTCTTCATTTATGACTCATACTAAGTGGCTCAAACGCATTGAAGTTCAAAGAGAAGCTGCCGCATTAGCATTTTACCATCTCAATGTTAGAGACCGTACCCTGACACCTCCACGAGAACCATCCCCTGCTCCGTCGGTCGATCCAAACGACCACATGCCTGAACCAGAAGGTACCAACGGACTGTACCTAAGGAGAAAGAAAATCCCACAAGTAAAAAGAGCCCGACACCCCAAGTACATCTGCCCCATAGAAGAGTATCCCAAAGACCGCCGTGTTCTTTGACCCCATTCACAAATTGTCAAACCTGCTCATTACCAGTAAATCCCCAGAGCCCATTTGGAAGATAACAGGCAGTAAGGATGTCTGGCAACCAGCTATGGGACAACTTGTCCAAACAAATGACGCTCATGGCTGCGGCCATGCAAACCATGATTCAGAACCAAACAACCGCTTCCTCTTCCTTCTCAAATGCATACAAGGCATTCACTAATCCCAGCACCTGGGATGGTGATAGAAACAAGTTCCGCATATGGTGGACAAAAATAGGTGCATGGGTAGATTGTCAGACAAATCTTGACAATCACCAAAGAACTATCATGGTGCTTCTCCGGATGAACGGAAGGGCCGCAGACTTCGCTTGAGTAACAATTGAGCAATACCCCATCAAAGGCCTCTGGCCGACATGGAAAATACTCAAGGAACATATCGAGAAGCACTTCCAAATTGACGTGCTAAAGGTAGAGGCATACAAAAAGTTGATCACGTTGCGACAAGGGTCCCTCCCCATAGAGGTGTACATGCAGCAATTCAACTTGTTGCAGATTGACACCAAGATGGAGCCTGGCATTGCGCTCCAACTTTATAAAGAAAGCATTGACTACAACATTTACCTACAAGTCTGCCTTCGCCGCCCCACCATAAAGGAAGATCTCGAAACATGGGAGGACACTGCCAACAAGATCAGAAAGATGTTCCATCGCATAAAGCTCGAATGAAGCAAATCAGGCTTCATCCCTCACAACCAATATCACTCCAAACCCCAGTTCACGGCAGTTGGTACTCAACCAGGTCAAGGAGCCCCAATGCAGGACATACGCGCTGTCCAAAACCTGCCCCAAATAGACAATCGGGACTGTTACAACTGCAGGAAGAAAGGACACATATCTTGGAACTGTAAGGAACCGAGAAAACCAAGACAGCACCCAACGTTTGACCCCATGACCGGGAAAACCAATTACCCACCTCGACAAAACTGAGAAATACCACTCACTCCTACAATAGCCATTGCCTCTGTTGCAGCCAAACATTCCCTCTCCCACTCATGCACTTTGTCAATCCTAGATTGGCAAAACAAAGAAGCACAAGCATACTATTTTGACCTCTTCACCACAAGGGTCTGACACCTCATGGCTGAAGGATTGAAGGGAAAAGAACCAGCCAAATAGATCCAGGGGGTACCTATTCAGCTAAAGACAACAGTTTTCTTTCTTCAATTCCATTTTCCATTTCTTCTCCAAATTGTTTCTCTTGTCTCAAAGTTGAAGGAGAGTCCAGTTTCCATGATATAGCCTCATGGGCTGAAGGAACTGACAAAAATTCATTGAAAATTGCTCCTACATCCCTTGATATAGCTTTTGAAGCTGACCGGATCGTACGAGATGATTCTTACGATAGTTTTCCTTATGGACTTACTTCCGAAAGGGCGTCTCATTTGAGCACAGCACCAGAAAATAATAGTGTGCTTAATTCCCTATTAAAAGAACAGTCTTCTCGAATTTCTTCATATAAAGCCCCCCAGGCTTCCTTTTCTCACCAAGAACCCAATGCCTCCCAAGGAGGAGAATTTGATATTGACACTGACATCTATTTCCAGACCAAAACAGGAGACTGGACCTTCCGAACAACGTCATCACTCCTAGACTCTGGAGCAGTTCAGACATTCATCGACAAACACTAGGTAACAGAGATGGGAATAACAACTTATCCTCTCTCCCATCCAATGAATGTCATCAATACAGATGGATCTTCCTCAAAACATGGGATGATCCACAAGTATGTTTCAGTTGTTTTGTCATATAATGGACATGCCAAAGGCGTGGATGTGCTAGTCGCAACCTTAGGGTCTCACGAAGTGATCCTAGGGTATGATTGGTTCTATCATCATAACCCGCTCATCGACTGGGTAGCCAAAACTGTAACCTTTAACAGATGTACTAAACATTGCAAAGCCAACCAAACCAAGCAATGGATACTGGTACGATCCATCAAAGAAGGACTAGCGGAAAAAGTCCCAAAACAATATCATGCATTCCTCGATGTATTTAGCAAAGAAGAATCAAAGCAGATGCCAATCAGAAAACCCTGGGATCATGCCATCAATCTCAAAACAGATTTCATACCCAAAAAAGGACGAGTCATTCCACTCTCTGATACTGAAATTGAAGAAGTTTAGAACTTCATTGCGTCCAAACAAGAAAAAGGTTACATTTGACCATCAAAATCCCCACAAATGGCTCCGGTTTTCTTCATTCCAAAACAAACTGGCGAAAAGTGACTAGTCATGGATTACCGATATTTAAATGAAGGGACAGTAAAAAACTCTTACCCTTTACCACTAATTTCTTCTCTGGTAGATCGGTTGAAGGGTGCTGACAAGTTTACTTGTCTCAACTTACAATGGGGGTACAACAATGTCCGCATCAAAGAAGGTGATGAATGGAAA
>QFEQ01000613.1:19717-31620 GCA_003316335.1 Hemileccinum impolitum
TGGTGGGCCATCTAGGCCGAGACCGCACTATTAGCACCATTAAACAATTCTATTGGTGGCCAGGCGCAGCCAAAGACATTGCTCTATATGTTGAACACTGCCAGATGTGCTCCCTCATGAAGGGTTCATCAAAGCCACCAGCAGGAAAATTGATTCCTCTCCCAATTCCTTCTGGTCCTTGGATTGATATATCTATTGATTTCGTGACAGGTTTTCCCACCTCTAAAGGGTATGATGCCATTGGTGTCGTAGTCGATCGTTTCTCCAAAGAAATCATTTTGTTTCCCTGTACCAAAACCACTTCTTCCGCTGATCTGGCACTTTTATTTAGAGACCATGTTTGGTGCACGCACAGACTACCTAACACTATTGTCTCAGACAGAGGACCGCAATTTGTGTCAGAGTTCACAAAAGAATTTTGCAAAGTCTTGGGGATCCAGCAGAAACTATCAACAGCATACCATCCGCAAACAGACGGACAAACTGAATGAATTAATCGCGAGGTACTGGCATATCTCAGAGCATACGTTGCAAAACGACAAGACTCTTGGAGCGATTGGCTTAAAATGGCACAGTTTGTCCATAACTTCTCATTGACCACAGCCACCGGTGTCACCCCCTTTGAAGTCACTCGTAATTATTGCCCTTGACGAGGAGTTGAACCTTCCTCCTCCACCACCCCTGGGGGGTCACTCGCTTCTTCAATGGCCAAGTCACATGATGAAATCACCACCACACTCACTAAATCCAGAGACCGGATGGTACAAAACCAAGAGTCTAAATGTTCTGTTGCTCCTTCTTATGCCATTGGTGACCTGGTTTGGTTATCCACCGACCACCTCACACTCCCATACCCCATGTGTAAATTAACACAGAAATTCATCGGTCCATACCATATTACCGCCATACTTCCTAATGCCATCACCCTCCACCTTCCTTCTTCCGTCTCCATCCATCCCACGGTTAACGTATCCCGAGTAAAACCCTATAAAGCCCTGCTGGCTGGCCAACCCGTATTTAAACCAGATGCCATTATGGTCACAGAGGACCATCATGAAGAATACGAAGTAGATTTTATTGCTGCCAGCAGGCTTTCTCAAGGAAAGTTACAGTACCTTATTCATTGGAAAGGATGGGACGAGATGGATCACACCTGGGAACTGGCTAGTAATTTGCAACATGCACAGGATGCCATCAATGATTTCCATCACTCTCACCCCTCCGCTCCTCGCCCTATTCAGGGCATCTCCGACACGCAATTCATCTCCCTGTTCTCTCCCTTCAGACCCTCCTATACTGAATTTGCAGACTCGCGGTTGGACCTCAAATCTGGTGAATGGGGGGTAGTGTTATAGTTCGGGCACGTGTATGCCCTATTTTTCACTTTACTCTTCACTCATATGCATGCATCACTCAGCACTGTTTTACTTAGTCGATTTCTCTTTCCAAAGTCACGTGACTAGGTGCATGTGACCACGGGAACACTCACATGACTCGAGGCTAGACTTATGATGTCATCAATGACATCATACCTCGTGCTCCCTTATCTCTTCGCACGATCACTTCCGTCATTCTTCTTTTTGTTCCAGAACATTCCTCGTTCTCTTATCTTTACCTACCCTAAAGCTAATTCGAACTCAGACGCCTGCCCTAAGGTAGTCGGTCCTCATATATATACCTTCCCTGTAATTCCCTCCTACCTTAGTCCTATTCACTTCGTTCTACCCACTGTCAACCAGTGCCTGCAACTCAGTGATACCACTCTTCTCCTCTCTGCCAGCCTAGCCCTCTGTAAAGGGGCTATTGTATGTTATACCACATCGTCTCTGTCACTGTCCCAATTCTCAATCTTGTCCTTGTCCTCTTAGTTGATGTTGACACTATCTCCCAATGACTCCTCGTTTCAGTCTTCCTCATTGAACTTGTTGCCGTTGCAGCCCGCAACATCATTCCACCCACCATCATGGTGCCTGCAACTCAGTGGTACTACTCCCTTTTCTTTTGCCAGCCTAGCCCTCTGCTCAGGGCCACTTTTATGTTGTATTGTCTCCTCCCCATTGCCGTTCTGATCTTTAACCTTGTGCTCATTGTACTCATTGACATCAACCTTGTTCACTGCCATTTACTCATATCCGTCAACCTCATTCACCATCATTTACTCATATCTGTCTTCCTCGTGTGACTCATTGTTGCAGCTGGCAACTTATACTTCCAGTTGTCCCTATGAAGCCTGTTATGATTTGCTTTCCCATGTACACTTTTTCCTTTGCCTTTGACTCCTTCAGATGGGGAATGACCCCACTGCAACATGTACAGTGTTTCCCTTGCTGAACACTTCACTTAGCATGCTAGATTGACTAAGTACTATGCTTATCTCTCCCTTTTGCCATTTTAATTACTCATCTTCCAATGTGATCGTATTGTTTGTCATCTTTGCTTACTCTTCCTTGTTCCACAACATTCTATGATGTTCTATATGACATCATCAGTTCCATGACTAATCGTTCTTCTTCCTTCCTTCACTTTCCATCTGATTAGTCATTACTCTCATGCTTTACTTATATAAACCCCTCGTTACAATTGATGTATCCTCAGCTAGTCTTACCTGGCAATATATCCCTTGTACCTTCTCCTCCCAGATCTCTCTAAGTCCTCGTCCTACTTTTGAGTGGATCTTTGCTCTTACCTTGTCATAGCATCTGCTACTTGTTCCACTGCCTTCTAAGCAGAGTATTCTTTGTTGTCTTGGTCATCATCCAACTGCCAGTCCCTCACCTTTGAAGCTTGGGAAGACCTTCCTTCATCAAGTGACATCTTGAACCTGTGTCCACTGTCCACCAATGGAAGTCCTCAGTCCTTGCCAGATCTATGTTTGATCTCATCAAGGCTAAACGTAACAAAGCCTAGCAATTGCTAACATGTTAGTCAATTGGAAGAAAGAAGCTGTACTCATCAGAAAAACCTTCAATCAGATGAGGCTAGAAAGATCCAAAACCATCATACCCACCTCATTATGACCTGATCCCCCATGCTTCACAGCAGTCAGAACACAACCTGGGCAAGGTGCCCCAATGCAAGATATCTGTGCAGTACAGGATCCAAGGCATAATCCCAGAACTTATTACAATTGTAACAAATAGGGCCATATTTCTCAAAACTGCAAGGAACTGTGCTGTGTCCGAGGCTAGGGACAAGCCACATTCAATCCCCTCATGGGACAGACTACCTTTAATCCACCCTGCTTCCAAAACTGCAAAATCTCCCTTGCTTCTACTACTAACATTGCAACAGTTCCCAGTGACTCCTCTTCTGCATCTGCTTCCACCTCTTCATTGTCATCAGGACTGCTGACCTGGCAGAATGACAAAGCACAGGCATACTATTTCAATCTATTTGAAACCAAGGCACAGCAATTTGCTGCAGATGGACTTAAGGGAAAAGGCAAGGCTGAGTGAACCTGGGAGGTGTTCATTCAGCAATGGACCAAAGTTTCATTTCCATGTTACCATTCTCTTCCACTTCTTCTTCTTCTTATGTTAACCCTTTTTCTGTTTTACCTATTGAAGGGGAGATGGACAGCAACACAGTTGATGAGTCATCATTGAACACTTATGATACTAATGGTTCTGAAAGGGCATCCTTTAAAGGTGTGGCACTGGAAGTAAAAAATAGTGTGCTTGATTCCCTTTTAAAGGACAAGTTTTCTCATATCTCTTCTTATAAATCCTCCTCAGCTTCCTTTTCACACCATGAACCTAACCCCTCTCAAGGAGGTGAATTTGATATAGTTACTGACATTTTCTTTTAGAAAGATCAAAATTGGGTACATCGAACCACCATATCCCTATTGGACTCCAGAGCTGTACAAACCTTCATCAACAAAGACTGGGTCAAACACATTGGCATTATAACACAAAAACTATCCAAACCTATGCATGTCACTAATACAGATGGATCTGCCTCCAAACATGGTTGTATCTCAGAATATGTCTCTTTTATCCTTTCCTATAATGGACATTCTGAAGCAGTTGAAGTGCTAGTCACTACCTTAGGATCTCATGAAGTTATTTTAGGCTATGATTGGTTCCACAGACATAACCCCCTTATCAACTGGATAAACAAAACCATCATGTTTAATAGATGTACCAATAGTTATTATGCTCAAAATTCAGCACAACTGGTTGACCACTTATGGTGAACATTAAACATTTGAGTATTCAAAGAAGGTTTAGCTGACAAAGTACTACCACAGTACCATGCCTTCCTAGATGTTTTTAGCAAAAACAAGTCCTAAAGAATGCCAGTCCACAAATCTTGGGACCATGCTATTGACCTCAAACCAGATTTCATCCCCAAAAAAGAACGCATTATCCCATTATCTGAAGCTGAAATTGAAGAAGTCCACAACTTTATCAAATCTGAACAAGAAAAAGGGTACATCCAACCTTCCAAATCCCCACAAACCACACTAGTATTTTTTCTTCCCAAGAAAACTGGTAAAAAATGACTGGTTATGGACTATCAATATTTAAATGAGGGTATTGTAAAAAAATTGTATCCCCTTTCTCTCATTTCCTCTTTGGTGGACTACCTGAAGGGTGCAGATAAATTCACCTGCCTTGACTTGTGTTGGGGCTATAATAATGTTCATATTAAGGAAGGAGATGAATGGAAAGCAGCTTTCATCACACCACTAGGTGAAACCATACTGGACTTGAGTTGGTTCTACAAGGAATGCAGTGATGAGAAGATAACAATGAGAGATGTCAATGACAATGTCAATGACAATGATGAGACAAGTGATTGGCAAATAGATGGTGGCAATCCTAAACATACACAGGCCCCTTGACAGAGGGCTGGGCTAGCAACAATGAAGAGAAGCAGTACTCAAGAGCAGAGGGCCCCTACTAGAGGAGGGAATGCAAGTGAATAGGACTAAGGTATAGCAACGATACAGGAGGGTTTATGTAGTGAGGAGCTATAACCTTAGGGCAGGCCAGCTGAGTCCTAAATAGTTTAGGGGAGGCTGGGAATGCAGAACATCATGGAAGGATGAAGAAGAAAAGAAGCAAATGGGAATAAATGTATAAGAAAGAAGGAGGCCATAAGGTATGACATCAGTGGTGATGTCATAGGTCTAGCCTTATGTCATGTGCCAGTTCCCAGGATCATGTGCACTAGTCACATGATCTGGAAAAGAGAAACGACTAAGTAAAACAGAGCTCAGTGATGTATAGCATATGAGCAAAAGTAAAGAAAAATAAATAAGAAGTGTATGTGGACCTGAACTATAACACTAGGTGCCTATGAGCTGGTGGTCATGTACTTTGGAATGACTAACTCACCCCCCACTTTTCAACAGATGATGAACAACATTTTCAATGATACATATGTACATAGTCATCATTGTATGTCTTGACAATATGTGTATCGTCACCAAGAAAAAGACTGATGAAGAACACACTGAAATAGTAAAGGAAGTATGTATTAATGCACTTGTGCAAAAATGATCTCTATGCCAAACCTGAAAAATGTATATTTAATGCTAATGATGTTGACTTTTTGGGCATGCATGTCTCTAAAGATGGTGTCTCTATGCAGTCCAAAAAGGTCAACACCATCCTCAACTGGCCAGCCCCTACCAAACTCAAACAACTCCAATCCTTCCTAGGTCTCTATAACTATTACTTTATCAATGGCTTTGGCCAGATAGCCCATCCTCTTAATGATCTTATGAAGAAAGGCGTCCCCTACACTTGGGGTGAGGCACAGCAGAAAGCTTTTGATACCTTGAAGAACAGTTTCACCACCGCATCCCTCTTAGCTTATCCTGATCCCTCCTGCCCTATGCACTTGGAAACTGATGCCAGTGACATCACTACCAGCACTATCCTCTCAGTCTAGGGCACCAATAATATCTGGCATCCTTGCACCTTTTTGTCTCACTCCTTATCCCCTGCAGAATACAATTACCCAGTTTACAACAAAGAACTGCTCACTATTATCTTTGCTCTTAAGGAGTGGTGTCACTATTTAATTGGTCTGCCCACTTTCGAAATCTGGACTGATTACAAGAATCTGGAGTACTGGAAGAAACCCCAGACACTTTTGGGTTGACAAGCTTACTAGCATGAGCTACTTCAGGAATTCTCTTACATTCTCATCTATAAACCCAGCAACATGAACAGTTATGCTGATGCTCTGTCTTGTCATCCAGATCATGGTGATGCTGTCGATAATTTAAATGAAAACATCATCATCTTTCCCTCATCCTCCATTCTCCACTCCTCCTCACTATCCATACTAGTCACTCTTAATTCCATACCAAATATCCATCTGTCCCATGACCCATTCAGGGTATTGACACTTGCTCCTCTCTCTGTTTCACCCCTTCAGTCCTTTCTATACCAAATTCTCCAACTCTCAGTTAAACCTTGAATCTGGAGAACAGTAGAGGGTGTTATAGTTCAGTCCCATTGTATGCTCTCTATTATTTTTCTTCACTTTTGCTCATATGCATTGCATCACTGAGCACCATTTTACCTTAGTAATTCTTTTCTCTCAAATCACATGACCAGTGCACATGACCATGAGAGTTCTCACATGACTGTGGTCTAGTTCATGACATCATAGATGATGTCATACTGCATGTCTCCCTTATCTTTCATTTCTGTTCCTTTTGTTCCATCACCTTCTATGGTGTTCCTTCTCTTATGCTTGCCCTAAACTATTTAGAACTCTGAGGCCTGCCCTGAGATACTTGCTCATACTATATAAACCCCTTCTGTAATTCCCTTATACCTCAGTTCTATTCATTTGCATTCCTTCCACTCAAGGAGCCCATGCATATGAGTACCACTGTTTCCTTTCATTGCCAGCCTAGCCCTCTACAAAGGGGCCACTATATGATCTTAGTCTCCATCATCACCTTCATCCTCGATCTTGACCTTATCATCACTGTTTCACTCAACATTCATCATTACTACCTCATTGTTGATCTCGACATCATTTAACTGGTATTCATCACAACCAGTTTCAGATTGTATCAGAAGGTAAGTAATTGCAGATGACAAAGAGATGAAGGCATAGTACTTAGCTATTCTAATGCACTAAGTAAAGAGTTTAGCTTAGGAAATGCTGTACATATTGCAGTGGGGTTGTTCCTTATCTAAAGAAGTTAAGACAAATAAGAAAAAGAGTATAAAGACAAATGAATTGTAACATTACCTCCTTAGTAACCCTGAAACCCCAGAGAAGGGTAACAGATAAGGCCAGCAAGTCAAAAGTTGGAGTAGGAAGGGCCGGAGGACCCAGTGGTGTTGGCATAAGTGGCATCATCCCAGATGTTGTGGTTGATCTCCAGCAACAGAGGATGTGAGAATGCAGAGCACTGGTTGTGACAATGAGGAGCAGAGGCATTTGTTGGATGCATGTGATGGGTGTTCCTAGGTAGAGGAACTGGGCAAGGAACTGATGATCATGAGGAGTGAGAGGAATGGATCAAGACAGATGGGGAGGATGAAGAAGGAGCAGGGGTACAAGGACAACAGAGTGGGCAGCAGTACTGTGGATGACCTAGTTGGAAGCACAGGCAGTGAGGACATTCATACCAATGACAATTGGAGTGGGTGTGTCCAAGATGGTAATATTCATGACAAGTTTCTGTATAGTGAGAATGAGTAGGAGGAAGAGGAGTGTCAATGGGTTCCCCATTGATGGTGCCATGGAGGTGGATTTCTTGTGTGATGTGGGCATATTCTTGTGCGATTTCAACAGATACCCATGTGGAAGGGGCAATATAGGCAGGGTGAGAGCTGGGATAGTCAAGTATTTGTGTTTCATAAAGGAAGCAGTCTATTTCATCTAAGAGACTAGGGAACTCTAACTGGTGTAGAGTGGAGAGGATATCTTCTTTGAGGGCGCAGTGGATGTTGACAAGAAAGTCTCAGCAACGGCCAAGACTCTGTTCTGAGGAACCAAGAGATAAGTGGTTTCCCATGCATTTATTTTGAAGGTAGGCCCAGTGAAGGCTCTAGAGTGGTGAGACAACATTGAGATGACCATAAAGAGTGGAGATGAGATGGGAGTAGTGAAGGAGATTCCTCATTCATTGGAAAGAGGGGTCATTAGGGAGATTCTGAAGATGGTGGGCAAATGGGGGAACAGAGATGGCATGAACCAAGGTGCAGGCTTCTGCAGAATCCTTGATAACAGGAGGGATCCAAGAAGCTGGGTCCTCCTAGCTAGAGAGTGGGTTATTAGACCAGCCTGAGGACAGGGCAGTAGATGAGGGTTCTGGGGGTGGAGATAAAAGACAAGCAAGAAGAGGAATAGAGGGGATAGAAGGTATAGTGATGGGGGATATAGAGGAATTGAAGAATACATTAATGGAAGGAGGAGGAGTAGGAGGATGAGACAAGTTGATAGAAATAGAGTCAGAGACATTGTTGGAAGACATGTTAGAGGAGAGGAGTTAGAGAAGCTGGGGGAAAAATGGAGGGGTGCCACTTTTTATAATCAATTAGAGTGGACTTTGCATTTTTCAAGTCCTGTTCAGGGACCCAAGAGTCTTCTTCGGCTGAGTATCCCTTCTATCAGATCAGGAAGGAATGGGATGATGGGGTTCCATAGTGACATAAGATCTTTTTGATCTTGTATTCTTCCTCTCCTTCTATTAGGTCAGGCGGCGGTTGAGGGAAGTTTGGCCCGTGTACACTGTTTTTATGATAGGGCAATAAGAGAGAGGCATGGAACATGTTGTGAATTTTCTATGTGGCAGGGAGGTGGAGTTAATACATAATCAGAGATAGGACTTTGGTAATGGTGAAGGGTCCTTCTTATTTAGGGGCAAACTTGGGGTTTGCAACAGAGTGTTTCAGGTTTCTGGCTTTGAGCCAGACTTTCTGTCCTTTGGTGAAAGGGGTGAAGTTTCAGTGGATATGGGAGGTCATGACCTAGTGGGCAAGTTCATGGGCAGCAAGGGCTTTGTCTCATATGGTGGTGAGAGTCTTGAGTCTAGACTCAACAGCTAGGATAGATGATGCAGAAATGATGGTGGAAAGGGTGTGAGGTTCATATCCAATCATGAGATAGAATGAGGATTGTCTGATGACAGAGTGGGGGTGGTGATTATGGGTGAATTCTACATAGGAGATGGAGTTAGCCCACAAGGTAGGGTGATTTCCACAGAAGATGTGGAGATAGGTCTCAACCTCCTGGTTGACATATTCAGTTTCTCTATTGGTTTAAGGGTGGTAGGTGGTGGAGAGTGAGAGGTTGTAGTTGAGGAGCTTTCCTAGCTCCTAAGCGAAGGCAGAGGTGAATTGTGGTCTGTGATCAGAGATGATTTTGTCATAGAAACCGAAGCAGAGGTAGATCTTATGTTATGTTTGGCCTTGGGAAGGTTGAACATAGACCTAGCAAGGACGAGGATCTTCTGTTGGTAGATAGTGGACACAGATTCAAGATGTCACTTGACAGAGGAAGGTCTTTCTAAGCTTCAAAGGCCTAGGACTAGCAGTTGGATGGTTGACTGAGATGACAAAGGAGTACTCCACTTGAAAGGTGGTGGAACAAGTAATGGGTGTTATGACAAGGTAAGAGGAAGTGTCCACTCAAAAGTAGGATGAGGACTTAGAGAGATCTGATGGAAGGGGGAACAAGAGATATATTGCCAGATAAGACTAGCTAAGGATACATCAGTTGTAGTAAAGGGTTTATATAAGTTGAATGTGAGAAGAATGACTAATCAGATGGAATGCAAAGGAAGAAAGAAGAATGATTAGTCATAGGACTGGTGATGTCATATGGAACATCATAGAACATTATGGAATAAAGAAAGATAAGCAAGAATGACCCATGATACAGTTGTATTGGAAGGTAAGTAATTGAGATGATGAGAAAGAAAGATAAGCATGGTACTTAGCCATTCTAATGCACTAAGTGAAGTGTTCAGCAAGGAAGACACTATACATGTTGCAGTGGGGTCATTTCCCATCTGAAGGAGTCAAGGACAAAGAAAAAGTGTATACTGGGAAGTAAATCATAACACCTTATGGAAAAAGAGTGCTGCCACACCTTTGGCAGTGATGGTTTTCTTAGTAGGGTATAGAATTACCCCCTTAGTAAGCCCATGGTTGACCACAATCAAAAGGGTGTTATTATGATTTACTTTGCCTTGTACACTTTTCTCTCTATTCTTGACCTCTTCAGATGGGGACTGACCCCACTGCAACATGTACAGTGTTCCCTTTGCTGAGCTCTTCACTTAGCAACCTCAATTAACTAAGTATCTATGCCTATCTCTCATTTGTCATCCTGATTACATACTTTCTGATACAATCATATTGTTTGTCATTTCCGCTTACCTCTCATTGTTCTTCAGCATTCTCTAATGTTCCATATGACATCATCTTTCCCATGACTAATCATTCTTCTCCCTTCTTTCACATTCCATCTGATTAGTCATCACTCCCACATCTTACTTATATAAACCCTTCATTACAACCAATGTATCCTCAGCTAGTCTTTGTTATAGTTTGGGCATGCATACACCCTATTTTTCATTTTACTTTTCACTCATATGCCTGCATCACTGAGCACTGTTTACTTAGTTGATTTCTTCTTTCAAAGTCACATGACCAGGTGCATGTGACTGCGAGAACCTTCACGTGACATGAGGCTAGTCCTATGACATCACCAATGATATCATAGCTCATGTCTCTCCTCTTTCTCTCACAGTTATTTCCATTCACTTTTTTTCTTCTCAAACATTCCATGATGTTCCATGTTCTCTACTTGCCCTAAACTAATTTGTACTCAGAGACCTGCCCTAAGGTACTCAGTCACTGTATATAAACCCTTCCTGTAATTCCTTTGTATCTTAGTCCTATTCACTTCGTTCCACCCACCCTCCAAGGTGCCTACAACTCAGTGATATTGCTCTGCTCCTCCTTGCCAGCCTAGCCCTCTGTAAAGGGGCCACTGTATGCTTTATCGCCTCGTCTCTGTCACCATCCCAATCTTCGACCTTGTGCTCGTTCTCCTCGTCAACGTTGATACATTCATCACTGTCTCCTCATATCAGTTTTCCTCATCGAAGTTGTCTTCATTGCAGCCCACAACAGTCTTACCCTGGCAATACATCTCTTGTCCTCTTTCCCTCTGGATCTCTCCAAGTCTTCGTCCTACTTCTGAGTGGCTGCTTGCTCTTTCCTCATCATAGCTTGCTACTCGCCCCACCGCCTTTCAAGGGGAGTAACCTTCATCGTCTTGGTCATTGTCCAACTGCTTGTCCTTCACCTTTGAAGTATGGGAAGACCTATCCTTGTTGAGTGACATCTCGAATCTGTGTCCACTGTCTATCAATGGAAGTCCTCAGTTCTCGCCGGGTCTACGTTCATCCTCACCAAGGCCAAACATAACAAAAGACTAGCTCTTCTTTCAGGATTACCTTCACTGTAACACCTTCACAATTTTGTCCTCACCCAAATCCTTGCATGCTTGACTCAGTCGGTGGAGAGACCCTCTCTGAAACTCAGACTCCATCTTGGAACACTCCTCACCGGAACCTGAGGAAGAAGAACCCCTTGATGCTTTACTTCCCTCTCGAGAGGAACAGGAAGCAACTCTTGAACTCAGTCATCAGCTGTCAGCATCCCTGACAATCCCTCATGCCCCCACACCCCCTAGTCCCACTCTGGTCGCCACTTGACCCATCTTCACCCTACCAATTGTCCCAGTAGTACCCCCTCAACCCATTGCTCCCACCATGTCTACCACTACAAAACCCACTAAACTCTGCATCACCTCACCTGAACATTATGACAGGATCCCAGAGAAAGCCATCACCTGGCTTCAAACTGTGCAACTCTACCTCAAGATTAACAAACTCATTTATGACA